>VXAA01006098.1:524068-574644 GCA_013399115.1 Anseranas semipalmata
AAACCACTACAATGTCATAGTTGGCACACCACTTCTGGAGTCCCCAGAGCACTGCTCCATGACTGGCTTGAAGTGAGGGAGCAAGAGGGGGCTTGGTGGTACCACATAGGCAGCAGCCACCCAGACCTGACCATGCAATTGCTAGACTGTCAATGAGCATCTTGTTTCCAAACTGCTGTTACCCGAATATTGTGGATCAATAGACCAAGCAGCTGTGCTTCCTTCTGGCAGCAGGAAGCTGGCAGCTGAACCTATTTCTTTCTCCATCTCCCACTCAGACATATTCTTAATGCAAAATCACTCCATTCATTTTGGGGTATATCCCACAGAATTGTAATTTCAACCTCCTTAAAATTCAGTTTAGTTCTGCTATATGGGAACCATGCAAATGCTATTTTGGGGACTAGAAAGTGAATTATTTTGCAGGCCTGTGTAAGGATTCCTCTTGAATATAGTTTTCCATGCAGTTAGATCTGCATTCAGCAGTAATCACTCATGTAGGCTATGTTATAACTATTTTCTCCACATGTTGAATTTGAATGATGACATTGTTATTATATACTTATGTATATTCCTTTAGTTCCCAGAGGCCCTCGTCAGGACAAAGTTTAGCAAATGTTGTATAAATGCATATAAAGGCAATCCCTTCTTCCAGGTCACAGAAATGACAGAGAGGGGAAAAGTGAGGGACACCCAGCATAGGTACTACCATTGCATACAGATGTTATACACATTTTCATATTTTCCCTGGCCATGACAGACATATGTATTTAGTGCCAACTATTCTAATCAGTCCCTTAAGACATCATTACAAGCTCCCGTAAAGTGGCACAGTAAAACTTCAACTAATAGCTTCACTGCCTCTGTCTGAATTGGGTAAATCTGTTCCTTTATACTATGGGAGAGGATTGGGTTGTAAAGAGAGCTAACATCTTTTAGATAACACTAAGATAAGATTCACTGCTATTCCTAGAAAAAAAAAAAAAAAAAAGGAAAAATTTTGGACACTCATTATTTCCTTCAGCTATGCATAGAGCACCACAGAGCCAACAGTACTACTCTTTCTACTCTCAGGTTTACTTTGGGTGTGGAAAAATGATACAGAGCCAAAACTTTCAGAGTGTCCTGGTTATTTAGAAATATATAAAACCCATAGAAACCACCAGCACCTAAGCAGTGGGTTTGCAATATCTGTGTAATGGATTTCTTTCCTTCTGTAACAAACGCCCAGCTTGCAGACAAGGGAACTAAGCATGAAACACTGAAGGAGAATTAAACGCGAATGTCCTTCCTCCTTAACAATATGGTGCAATAATTAGTACAGAGCAATAGCACCATCAAGCTCCAGCTGAACAATCACATCCCAGGAAATTCAACCAACAAGTGTCATATTATAAACAGTCACATCTGTGTGGTAACACATAAGTATGCGCTAGTGCCACCTAGCCAATGCCCAGTATATGTCACTTCGAGTGTTAGGCAAACCATGAAACCGTCATTTCTACAATAATGTTTTACATGCTTGGAGAAATTTGTAGAATGGATTGTTAAAGAAATTATATGTTTATGACAAGCTTATCATGATTAATAAACTGAGAAAAAGTAGTAGTGAAATACATTAATTAAATGTTATTACATTGGCCGTATAAATCATACAGAGCTGTTTACCCTATGGCCCTGTCATCATGAAAGCTGTCCTGATGTGATGTCCAGAGAAAGTTAGAGAAGCCAACTGTCTGTGGAATAACTTTCAGAAGCAAAAAACATAGAATTTCAAGGACTTTCCATTGCACTAAGCCAAATACTAAGTAGTAAAAGAAAGTGGTTATCTCTAACTAGGGGCACTATACCTTCTGAGTAAGCTGCAGTTTCAAAGTTAGGAATATGCAGACCTCCATTCAAGCAAGAGTACTTTGTGTGTCTCGGTTTGATGGTAAAGAGAGCTCAATAAAAGAAGCAGGCTTCCTAGTTTAAAACTTATATCAAGTCTATTATATCAGGCAGGATAAAATGAATTACTGTTAATGAGACTTGGAGTCTCCCAAAGCAAAACCTAGGAGCCAGGTAACCAGAATTTTTAAAAGGTCTGCATTTCAACTGGGGCTTTGTCTTTCAGCCTTATTTCTGCACAGAATGGTCATACTATGACCAGAAAGAAGGTACGTAAGAATCACTGGAAGTAGGATGTTGGTTTTTTTTTCCCCTGTTTTAATAGAAGTGTTTTGGGAGTACTAAGGAGATCCTTATCCCATTGAAGACAAAAGGAAGTCCCCTGTGGCTTCAAAGTCACTGGGATTTCATTCTTTGTGACTAATGAGAGATAAGACTGGAGGAAAGGGGTAATATTTTAATTAGATCAACTGTCTGAAGTGCAGTTCTCATTGTCACTAGATGGTGCAGCAGAGTAGCTTTACTTTGGATCAATTGAACTAGAACTTTGTAAAATACACTAGGGTGGGAGTTTTGCAGGCAGAGCCCTCCCTGAAATAGGTCTTTCTCTCAGGACTATTTCTGTTTGCAGTTTGAGCACTACAGTCTTTGCTGACATTATTTGAAGATGAAAGAAGCTGAATACTGCCCATGAGGACTAGCCTAATATCCCTTAATTTTAGCTAGCTCTGCCATAGCCAGAACCATGAGAATCCTATTTATTCAGACAAGCTAAGTGGTACAATTGAAAACAAAAGCCTGAAATGATTCACATATCTTGGAAAGGGTTAAAGAAAACTTGTGCAGATAGCTTGTTGGTTCCACCAAATTTCACTGTTTAGCTGTATAAAGTGAAGTAAATCAAGGATGAATTTACGTATTTTTGTGAATCAGAGTGAAAAGTCTACCTGACGTTAACAACTTTTTCCTCCTGCTGTCTTCTTTCTTCCTTTCCTCTTCATCACTACATGTGGAATAAAAAGCAAAGAGGAAGATGGAATCTGGTGCATTTAGGTGGATCAGCTAAGAGTCATACTCAAACTGCTCCTTGTTCATCATATCAAATGATAAATTTCCTTTGAAGTTCTCCCAGCAGCAGTTCTGTCCCCATTAGCAATTTGTCATCTGTCTAAAATCCACAGCTGACAATTTCTAGCCTGTACAGATTGCCCCTTCCACACAATAACAGAACATTTCTTATGCTGCTTTATACATAGCAGTTTTACAGCTTTAACCATAAAAATGGCTTTCTGTTTTCAGGAAAAAGGTCAGTTCTAATATTAAAACAATGTTTGGTGTGCTCTTGTTAAGGGAGGCTTATCAGAACATCCAATATTGGAGTTCAAATTGAATCAAAATTATCAGATTGTCCATATTGACTTGGACTATTGCTTGGGAACTAAATTGTCTAAGATGGGAATATAGACGATTCTGGGACTGGTAATGTGTTCTATGGTTTAAACCTATCTCAACAATAAAAAGAGACTACATTTTGAAAGGTTAATGGCACATTTTCATCTCAGCTATGATTCTGAGAAGAACTTAATAAAACATTTTATTTTCACTTTGAAAATAATGAGAAAATTGCATTTTGGAGAACAGTATGAGAACTGTGCCGCTGTGTACTGAATTGTACTGGGCTAAGATTAAAAATTTGTACTTTGTTTTTTTCTCTAGGAGGTTTCCTGCCAGCTCTAAGACAGGATATGATTTAGGAGAGAGAGAAGTCAGATTCTTCTGCAGTCCACGCGTACATTATTTAAAACCCTGGAGACAGAATAGAAAGAAACAGAAGTAACCAAAATATGTCTAAGTGCTGGTTCTCAGATTGCTAAGTCTTTACACAGTAGAACTGATTATATGCCATGTTTTTGTTACCTTGGTATATTCTATACTTTGTTCTGTGAGTAGAGCAGATCAAAAGAAGGGTACGGAAAATCACTGATGATATGACTGGCAGCCAGCATGAAGCATGACTCTCTCAAACACTTGACGTATCAGTTGAAGGGGTGACATTTTTTGAACTCTGATGACATTTGTCACAATTTGTGTCTTACTGATTATTGACTGAAAAAAAAAATTAATGCCAGAAAACAATTACTCTGGAGCTCATACTTGGGTCAAATATCCTTGTGAACTGTGTATGTGTGACTGTACAAGTGAATGCTGATGCATTTTTGGGCAGGTAAGAGCACATTCTTTAAGCAAAATTATGTCTTGCTCAGAAAAAGCAAAGTATAAATGAAGGTGTTAGGATAGCAAGTGAGGCCATTGCATTTTTCTGTTTATTTTCTAGAACAAAAAACTTACATTAGAGCAACTCACAAAAGTTCTGTAGAAGTACAGCAAGCCAGTTTGTGCTAATAACAAACCAAGGGAAAGATTCTCAAATGTCAGTTCTGTGTCTATGCCACTACATCCACACTTACATAAGCAAGCAGGTAATTTTCAAGATTTTTCTTTCTGTGTATATATGTGCATATTTATTATACACACATATATATTTATATATTAAAATATGTACTCCACTTGGGGAGAGAAGAGGGGAGGACATGAGAGGGCAACTGTTCCATACAACTGGGTATAGTAAGCTGCGAGCTGAATGATGGTGTGCATTTATATTTTTAGAGTGTAAGCAGGGAGTAAATGCATTTCATATAGGAAATTCAGTCCTGGCAAACTGAAGGGAATCTGATATTTTTTTTAAGGATTTTGAAAACTTGATTTATGGACAGTTTTTTGTTTATTTGGATCTAGTGCTGCAGTGGTGAAGAGAGAAAAGACTGAACAGATCTGAGGCTGATTGTTCGTGGGTACTTTGAACGCTGACATTTTCATGTGTCACCCTGAAATGTGAAGAACACTTTTGGAAAGACAGCATCGAAAGGAAGGGAGATGCTAAGCTACGCACCTGGGCTAGAAAGAAGTAAGAGTTGCTAGCAAATGATGTAACTGGGTGAGGATGGATGGCATTGGGTGAAGGTGGTGTCATGGACATTTTGGCTGTGTTACAAGGCTTAACTGTGTAAAAGATCGTGTGCTTGAAATGACCAATTTCAATTTGTGCTTGGGGGCCCATTCAGATGTCACTGTGCTCCAGAAAATATTATTAAAGGTCTCAGTCATCAGAGAGCAGAGAAATGATGCGTATCAAAATGGAAAATTAGTATAGGCATTCACGTAATAAAATCCACTAATCCAATCATAACTGCACGACTGCTACGTTCTGTTACCTTCTGGAAGACAAGATGTGTATCCCATGAGGCAGCCACAGAGGGCAATATTTTAAAATAAATTCCTTCACTTTGTATGCTAGAATGCTTAATTATGAGCAACCTTATATTCTAAACATCACATTTTATCTCAGGAAATTAAAGGAGACACATTTAAAAAAAGCAAAGGAAGGAAAAGTTTTGGAGAAATTAGTTCCATTTTACTTAAGATCTTTTAAAATGCAGAATCTCTGCTAATAAATATTATACATGATCAGTTTTGAAGGGTTTCATTACATTTGTTTATCATTTAAGACACATTCCTCTGCAGTTTAGCCCCAAAGAAATTTTGTTTATCATGGCGGAGGCTGCTAGAAATGGTTCTAATCCAATACTACATCCCCTACAATATCTTGCCATGACAGAATTGCTCTGTGCTACAAACTCTCAGATTTAAATTTCCAAAGTGAATATGCTGTGTACTACTTCTATTGTGAGATTTTTCCATAGCCTAATAGGTGAGCTCAGCCCCAAAAAGTTTTGCTTATATTAGGACCCATCTTATTGGGGTATTCAGCCCTTTCTTAAGGCCATCTCACTACTCCAATGTCCATACATCAACGCCATCCTTCCCTTTTGCTTGGGTTGCTCTTCCGAAGTGTGTTTGTGTAGCCCTGGTCACCAGCATGTTTCATCACTGACACCACCACCAAGAGGGTGGAATCTTGTGAAAGCCACTAGTGTGGGACCTGCATAAGGAGTCCATGAGGGCTCCTAAGGGTTTAGTTATGTTTTAAAGTTTCAGGCAGGTCACAGACAGCCTCCCTGAATGGCTGCTTTCTCCCCTGGGTCACGCTCTGCAAAGGATTGTTTCCTGCTTTCCCACCCCTGCCTGTTCTGAAGCTTGGTTGATCAGATGAGGGATAATATCCATCACCTTACATACCTGAGTGTAATTCTTTTGCTCCTCCTTGCTGGGAAAGGGCCCAGATCTGCCTTGCACACCTCCAGCTTTCATTCACTTTGGGAGGGGTCAGGACAATAGCAGTCAACAGCTTCTACCGTTACCTGTAGCATTTGGAAAATTAGCAATCATCACTGTTGCAAGAGATAGTGAAGACGAAAAATCATACACGCTAGAGATAACTGTTACTGGAAATACTGTTTTTTGTTGGGTATGGCTCCTTGGGTTAGGACATTTGATCCCAATATCAATAGCTTCTCTGTCCCTGAGGCAAAAACTTAATGCTTTTGCTTTCTGAACTAGTCACTATTTATAATATGCATACACTATATTACAATCATTATTTTTTTTTCAACTTTTTATGAGGTGTGCTTATTAAATGAAATGGTAAGTCTGGCACTGGCAAGTCTCTTGTGCACATTTTTTTTCACATTTCCTTTCTTTTGGCAGGTCCATGAAAAGGGAGTAAGTTTCTGTGGGCTGTGCATGCTTTTCCACCCTTTTTCAGGATTTGTCACATCTCCTGGAAGGCCTTATAACTCACAAAACATGAATTTATATCCGAGCAATTTGCCAAGTCTTGTCAAACCCTAACATTTTTGTTGGCAACTATTTGCATCTCTCGGCTGAAAGGGAGTAACTTAGATCATCCAGTCACAATGCTGTTCTTTGGATACCTTTTGATGGTCAACGTGTTAGTTTTGATACATGGTTTAATCTCCGTTTGCACGGGGCCGCCCACTATATTTCATGTCCTCACCCAGTGAATCTTTCACAAAGTGGACATTCTGCTTCATCAGCTGATTTTCCAGTTTTACACATCCGCACTTGCAGTTCCACTTCTATGCGAAGAAAAATGATTAGAGAAAAAAGCTTAAAAGTTCAATAGATGTGATGCTTCTTGCTTCTTTCAGATAGAGTTCCTTTGTTCGGTACAGTTGCAGTGACCTCTACCAGACTGTAAGGGAGGCTATACAATGAGCTGAACATGTATTAATTTTTTTGGAAGATGCTTTTTCATCCTGTTAATTTTTAGTTTATGTCTGTCTCCTTACTGTGATGACTACAAAACTTTGGCTCTTGGAGTGTGGAAGAGGGCAGTCATTTAAACTTTTGAGACAGGAATAAGTTTAAAGAGAAGTTATTGTTCACTATAGCTTGTTCAAACAGCTCTGAGAGAGAGATTTTTTGATGGTTTTAAATGCCTCAAGATGAAATTCATTCTCATCTTTTGCACTGAACAACATTAGTTGTGACCAAACCAAGAGGATATGGGCTTTCCTCAGGTGGGATCTGTGAAGACAGTATCTATTGGTTTTGGTTACTAGCTACACAGAAGACAGAAGTTTTAATAACAGGCAGTGCAACAGATGTTCGATCACTAAGCCTAGTCCTGCCATATGCTATTTGTTATTAGTCATTCTGGATGCCATCCATCCCCGTACCAGCGCTTGCTGGAAGCATCAATCTGTAGCGGCAAGAGTGAACGGAGGCATATGCACGGAAACAGCTGGGAGGGTCTGCCTATCTCGTCAGCTAGTTCAGAGGGGGGAAATGTGAGAGCCAGGCTGCGTTTACATTCACCACCATCTATACATGACCTAGGCCATGCTGGGTCCCACTTAATTGGTATACAGCAAATGAGGAATCCACTTCTGGCAGTTATTTTTAGCTGTTCCTTGTGACATCTCGGGATAGCAGTAGAGTCTGACCTCCCTCTGAAACGAAGCACTCTTTGCCCTTTAGCACAATACTGCTTATATTTATTTCAGGCATGAATGTATTCACCGGCCTCTGCCTGTGTCATATTTTCGAGTGAAAGTGAGGATGGTACATAGTCACGTTCAGTCGGACAAGGAACTGGTAGTTAAATTTGCACCCCAGATGGACTCTGTCCTTTTTTCTTCCTGTTTGAAAGCAAACACCCTGCCTTCCCATGCACTAGTGCAGTCCTGTGTGTCAGTGGTGGGAGAGAGGAGCAGATGCCAGAGGAGCCGCATGCACAGGAAGGACAGGCTGCTGCCACCTCAGACCAGAGACACCTCCAGAGAGCCTGGGTAAGGGACAGCAGAAACTGTTTTTGCTGGAAGGGAACCATGAATTTTCCTTTCAGTTTGAGGAAAACCTCACTAACGGTTAAAAAAAAAAAAAAGCTATGCATTTTAAAATTCAGAGTTATTCTAGTAATAAGTCCCCGCATGATGGTAATTGCAAACATTGAATTGCCTCTCCCTCTCTCCCTCTCTCTCTCTCCTTTNCCCCCCCTCTCCCCCGTTTCCTTTACCTCCCCCCCCCAAAAAAAAAAAAAAAAAAAAAAAAAAATCTGTTCTCAGCTGTGGGTACATGTTTCTCTGACTGTTCGGTGAGAATTAGCAATTGAGATATTCATCTGGTCAGAGCGAGCAAATTGGCAAATCCCCGTGCACGCTTGTCGCGCGAGGGCTGAGCCGGCCGGGCGCGCAGTGGGAGGCGGGTGGCTCCAGTTGTCCCTGAGGCCCCGGGACTCTGGCATGTCTGAGTGCATGAAGAAGGAAGCTGTTGTGCAACAGACAGGACAGGGGAAGCAATCTACTTGAACGGATTTCACGCTTTGCTCCAGAAAACTGGCCAAAATTCTGATCTGTTTTTGAGAGAAAAGCTCAAGATATTGCCATGGTAGCAGTATTTTAGTTGCCTAAATGAGCTCACTGAGGACCCAACTGGCTTTATTTCCTTGACGTATTTCTAAACATCAGGGAAAGCGAGTCACAACTAGCTCTCTTTTTTTTTTTGGTGGCAAATCTAATTCTCCCTGCCTTCTGCCCTGCTGTGCCCGTTGCACTGCGTCGCAATCTGATCCCTCGAGGCGCTGAGTGGTTATCTCAGCACCTACCCATCAGCATCGCCTCTGCGCTCAGCCCTGCACCGTACTTTACGGATAAGGCCTTCGGTGTTTAAGTTCAAGAGTTAGTACCATCACGTCACAGGAATGTTTACAGATTGACATACAGTCCTGTTTTTGAGCATTTTGAGCAAAGATGCAGAGTACCCGTGCACCTTTAGAAGCCCAAAATAGGATAAATATTTCTGATTAAATTTAAAAGAATACTTATTATAAGCACAGTGATTATCTTTTTCTTTTCAACAGATTTAGTTGTACCAAAATTTTATATTAGGTTAGGCAATATTAAGCTTTAACTATTCTCTGTGTGTGTATTAGATTTGAAGTATTTATTCTGGTATATGAGCCAGAGATTTTGCCCTTTGCATCCCTTTCATTGTTGTGCTGAAGCCAAACAATGAAACTTGTTCTTTTAAAACCACAATCTCCTTAGTGTTATTTGGAACATAAATTTGTAATAGCTTAATAGAAGGACATCAGTCTCCTAAACAGTCACCCATTTTTTTTTACAGGCACCAAATGGGGCATTTTTCAATGGGAGGTACTTTTGCAAAAGATCTTTTTGCCAGAAAATGCCTGTCTATTAAAACAAGTTTTTTTCCCCCATGAATAAGCAGCATTTGGTGGCAGTGTTTACCAAGTCCAAGATGCTTTTTTTTCTTTTTAAGAAAGACTATATAATAGCAAATTCATATGGCTTTATTACTGTAAATTAAACTGTCATTTGGGTGAGTTATTGCAAATATGCAATCCAAAGGTAAAAGCTTGTTTGGATAATTATGTATACATGTATTTATAAGCCATACTTTCGGTTCTCATTTTGTCAAATACAGGCTGGACAGGACCTGGATATTTCCCCCCCTGGCACTAGGACATGTTCCCCCCTTATGGCAATAGCACATATGGAGTTTTACGAGTCTGCTCTGTCTCTTTACTAATGGTCTTCACCCTTTACCTCAAAGAGCTGAGGATCTTGATTTTAAATCCACGGTTTACAGGTTCAGACCTTGCAGTCAACCTAGCCAGAGGTTTTCTTATATGGGCCCAAAACCAGTAGCAGAAAAGCCAAGTAAAGAATCATGGTTTTATTCTTCGGTGCAGTAATTCTTCTTCCATCTTTACTAGATATCAGTATCTCTTTGTAGTTGTTGTGATAATTGGTGAATCTAAATTATTAACAAGCAAAAATTTGCTATTTCCCAGCAATTGCAGTGTATTTAAGTGTATTTATATGGTGGAGAAGGTTTTGGTGTGTCATCTTCAAAAATATGGGCAAATGGATGATTTCTTTGATCCAACAAAAACAGTTGCAGAAAGAAAAGGATGCAAAATTCAGGGTGTTGCAAGTTCACTCTCAGAGCTAAGTTGTGGTCTCTCTATTTTACTATTGCCAAGAATGCACGCCAAGTCATTGAGGTTGACCAAGTTTTATTACCTCTGTTTTTGCTATTCTACCTTAGTCCTGAGACAAGTGGGAAAATTGTGTCTGAAACTGTCTTTAAACTCTGGACTTTTAGATTGTGCATCTTTAATGAATATTGGACATGTTCCACTACAGCGTGCTGCTGTCTGGGCCTCTGCTTATTAGACACTGTTTTGAAATCCATAATTATAACCAGGTTTGTGATGGGTCACATGCCTTGGTGTACAAAAATTTCTGTCATCCTGATTCAGCTGCTATTTTAGAGGAAATCAATGAATTCAAAACAAGTATTTGGATATTTTCAGTTTTACTTGTTTTGGCCTTCCCTATCCAAGGTGTGAAAAATGGCAATTTCTATATTTCTGGGAAATTAATTTTCAAGGTTGACTTTGGGCCAGTAACCTGAAGTGCTAACATAGTCCATATGTCTGACTAGTGAAGGTTGACTGAGAAGTATGAAAGTTCTAGCGAAAGTCCATTTTTCCTGCTCCTTTAGGTAAATTACAGGATTCCATTATACTGACGATAATCCATGGTTATTCATGTCTGAACACTGATCCCCAGTGAAGCTGGGATGAAGGTAAAATGCATGGAATTTGTTCTCTATTGGTGCTGCTTTTCATGCTGAGCAAAAACGCAGTATTTAGAATTAGTTCTCATGTAGTATTTGTCATCTTTCTAACGCTCTCTTAAGATTATAATTCCTCCCCAATATTTTCTTTTTAAACTACCTCTCATTTTAATACACGCTTTGTGTTTTCTTAAAATAAACGCTGTCATGCAGCTATTCTATTTCCTTTATTGAGAAAACAGTAATACCCATACGATGGTGGAAAAAAATTGAGAGGGAGGGAGAGACAGGGAAAGGAAACAGAAATCATAACCAAAAAGTTCGCACTGATTATTGAAATAGTCAGTGTTCCCTTGGGCTGTGGGGAAGGGAAAGGCACTTTTACAGTGTCTTGGAATATTTTTCTTCTGTACAATTCTGACTTTTCACCACGTATTTTTGCTACAGTGAGAGAGGGGAAGAAAAGAAAAAGAACTCAGAGGTTTTACAGTAAGTTTTTTCATTATCTTTTGTAGCAACACTTGCTAGTAACAAGTCCCACCCAGGGAACATTAATAATAAGTTTTTTAAAACTGTGGTTCTTGATATTCCTGTGTAAAATTATTTAACAAGAACATCATTTTAATACTAATGGCTTCTCTCTCTCTGCAAAAATTTTCTAGCTTAAAATGTGCATTGTGTCAGAATGACACTTTTTAGTGTAGAGTTATTACACTATTTAGTAGTGTTATTACTAGTGGGAAATATTTATATATTTGTCGAAGACTTCAGTAAGCCTGGGGTCCAGTTTTCGGGGAGGTGTTTAAATGTAGAAAATAGACAAATAAAGACAGTGAAAGACTTCAGAGATTAGCTTCTGTACAGTCAGGAGAGACTTCATGCAAGCATGGAGCATTTCCCCAAGTCATTGACAGAGAACTGTAATATTTTAAGAAATTCTGCCTATCAGAGACTGCTTTTTTCTTTCTGAGCAGACCCAGGTTCAAATTAAACTGAAATCAATCTTAGGAATTCCGTTTATTTCAACCGACTTTGGATCTTCTGAGGACAAGTCACTGGCAAAAATTGTTTCAAATTTCAAAGCAAATTAAGGGGAGATGCTGTTGCGGCTGCAGAGGTGAGCTATGGACAGCCGCTGGAAGAGAATCAGGCTCCAAGATAGAGAGGGGACAGACGGAGCAACTTTCTTGTCTGCAGCAAGGTATCAGGTACTGTTTGAAAGATCGACTGTGTTTCTCTAACAGACTAAAAAATATGCTATAAAATGTTGTTCAATATTAAGGTATAAGTAGCAGTAAATTACTGAGCTCCCTTTATCAAAAAAATACAAAGGCTTCCCCCTACAACTGCCAGATGATTACCTGAATTTGCAATAGTAGCATATTTCTACTCTAAAACTGCTACCAATCTTCTGAATACAAGCAATAACTACATATGGACATGTTTAGCAAATCAGAAAGAAAAGATTGATTGTTGGCAAATGTTTTGTCTCCAATTATTTTCTCCATATAAGCTAGAATTCCAGATAAACAGAGTAACAAAATCCCACTGGTTTATCTGTAAGAATACACTGATTTAGAAATGCTATTAAAACTGCTTATTTGAAAATCACCTAACAGTGAAGACTGAAAACAACAGTCTTTTCATATTGGTCTGCTTTAGGGTCACATTTCAACATTTTGTAGTGGAGTGCCATTGTGAGTAAAATATTTAGTGCTGCTTCCATCAGAACTCTGCATTTTAGCTCTATTTCTTTTATTCTCTTTCTTATTATATGAACCTGATTTTTCATACTAACAATATATAGGACGTATTTCTCATGTCCAGTATGTATGGCACTTGCTAAATCAGCTCCTGACACACCAGCTAATTTTAAAGGGGGAGGCTAAGAGATACACCAATAGTTACTATTTCTAATGTGTTTCTTAATATGAAACTTGTCATTTTCAGCCATGATGCTGACTCAGCAGTAGGTTTATTTCCAGAATTACTAAAATAACTTTCCTCGCAGAGTAACAGGGGACCCATGATTCACTGGTAGAGAACAGTGAAACAGAAGGAGGCCTTTTTCCATCTTCTAATATTAAAAAATAAACTGGTAAGAGTTCATAAAACAGTCCTGGGGAACTTCTAGGATACAAAAAAGTGGCAGTCAATCTCGTATTTCACAGATGGATTGAACACAACCACATTTTATTTTGGGTTGCATCTTAAATATATAGCTTGCATTCTTTTACACATTTAGCCAATGCTGCAAAACAAGATTTAGAGAGATCACTTTTTATTTGCTTATACCTACTTCACATATGTCAGAATCAATCACTTATTCAGACAGATGTTTTCTTACTCATACATTGCAGTAAGGTGACATTTTGTACATGTAAACTTTCTTTTGGTTCACAGCATTTAATGACTGCTCTTTCCCATCCCCAAGTTTTTGGGAATATTCAGGTGGCAAATACAAGATTCAGAGATTTAGAGTGGTCTGTTTTACCAAATACTTGAAAGCCATTTAATTCAAATGGGAGCCTTTGTTTTCTTCAGGTATTTTTTCAGGTTGTACTTTTTTGTTTCTTTCTTTTCTGAAAAAGAAATATCTTCCTTTCCATCACCATTAATAATATTTTAAGAAATGTCTGTTACTCCTCAGCTAATAAATCAGCATAAGGCTTTTGCTAAGATAATTATATATTGATATGCTTTTGTGCAAGCTTGAACAGGTATATGCTCATATACACATAGATTGCATGTATAAAAGGCCCAAATTTATAAGTCTTTATAAAGAAAGGGAAGACTGTGTTTTCTATTGTCATGAATCTCAGCTGAGACTAACCACAACACCTTTTCTGGCACCCCAAGTCTCCTTTTTAAAACAAGGAGACAGCTGTAAAGAAAACCTCTCTCTTAAAGGGAATAAAATCCTATGGAACAACATCTCCACCAGTAACATTTCATAAACAGACATAAACTGCTATTCCAAGCTGGGAAAGCTGGCAAAAGACTGCCTTTACTACCACTTTTACATAACACCAGCATTTCTCCCAAGTGATACCCAAGTTGCACTGATGGCTTAGCTCTTTCCTCTATGTCCATTTTAAAGCTATTGGAGCTCCTTGTCATCTATGGCAAGGCACAATGGGGACATGTGTAGTCCTTGAGATAGGGTTGGAGTGAGGGGTCAGACTTCATGGTTTCAGTCTTTCCTCTTAGATCCTACACAATTCATACCTGTGAAGTCCCAGGGAGGTGTCTGCTCTCAGGGCTGCCCAGTTCAACATGGACACGAAGCCCTTCCTCAACATGGAACATCAGCAAGACACAGATGGTCCCTGTCATGCTGTCCTCCAGCTGTCTCACTGGTGGGAGACTGCAGCTGAAGACAGAAGAAGCTGATGCTACAAGAGAGAAAGCTCACTGATGAATGCCGAGCTTATAATACCCTCTTATTTGCCTTCCCTTCTTCCTGACTCCTTGCAGCTTGCTCCTCTGCTTGTGCTCTGAGTATTTCTGAACATCCAAATATGGCTCACAATAAATGTTTCTTGACACTAGTGAGCACCCTTCCTTTCTGGCAGGTATGGACTATAAGAATCAAAATTTTGAATTTTTAAAAGTATTTTTGTTGGCAGATATGAACATGCTCAATTTCAGGAGAGAAAAATTAGCTGTTGTTCAAGCTTAAGCGTCCTCCTTATCTGTGCTATTTTGACTTACTGCCTCTGTGCTCTCTATTCTCCAGTGGTCCCTGGTGAATACCATCCCAAATTCAAGGTCTGGCATCCCATAGTGAAACTCTTCAAGCAATTTGCCCAAGATACCCTCTGGATTTTCTTAGCCTGCTTTCATGACTTTACATAGCACCACTGAGCTGGAATATTTCCAAATTTGGTAGCTGAGGCCCTTGCAATCAGAAAAGACCGTTAGAATTCTACAGGCCTTTTCCCATCCACAACAAAATGCAGTACCCAATTTAGTAGCCATCCCACAGAGAAAACATGCTTCAGACTCTTCTCATCCTTAAAACTGATTTATAGAAATAAGTCCAGCCCCTAATGTCTTTAGAAGAAAGAGCAAGTGTAATATTATCTTGAATATTAAGGAGCTGCTAGAGCTTGTGGACATATATCTTTACAGATGTTCTCTGTAGTATGTTTATGTATTCCCTGCCCTAAGCAGCAGACCATCACTGGTGCATCTTCACTAGGAAAGGATATTTTCTTCACTCATATTAACAAACTACTGGAGTCAGGACAATCTGTAACCCTCATATTTATGCATGACAAGTTAACAATGATGGAGTAATCAAGCATGGTTTTGATCTATAATTTCAGCAAACATTTCAAACCACCTTCATAATTAGAACTTGGCCTCATGTTAATTGACTCGAGGTAGATGAATAAATTGAGAAGTACGTGTTGCTAATGCACAGAAGACAATGGTGTCACAGCCCAGTCAGTTTAAGAAATGATTAGCCACTGGCTGAGCACTTTTATTGGCCAGACACATAGGGAAGATGGCTGTCACACTGTAGACTCTCCTCTATGGCTATTTATGGCAGATATAAATTACTGAGCGCTAATGTACAGTGCCAAGTTGACCACAGCAACAGCACAGACATAATTTTGTTCATACGACTAACTTGTAATCAGTGTTATTTATTTCTTTTAGATGGGTGATGTTAATGGCTCCTCCTCACCATTGCAGAGTAAGGGTCTGAATTTGGTTTTACCATCAGCATATTAGGTGACTAAGGCAAAATATTTAATCCTACTGTAGTTTTGTCTGTACAAATATACTTTCCTACTCCAATTTTGTGTTTTATTTATTAAGCTTACAAGATTTCAGTGGCAGAACAGGGTCTTACTGTGCATAAAATATATGCACAATACTGTGCAGAAAGTGTGCAGAATTGCAACAGATACTGCAATAATCTGAAAAAAATGTGTCAGTGTGCCCTTTCCTTGCATGTTTATCAGCTGCATGTTTTGCACACAGAAGTTTTTATATTATATATTTGCACAATGTTTTTCTCTGTCAGATTACCATTTTGTCAGTCAATTGTTTATATGCTTAAACAATACATTAATAGAGGTTCAGAAAGAAAACAGAGATGTTCACTGTTATCCCAGGATATTGTGTTCATTTTCTAATAAGTGTCTCTAGTGCACTGGGAGCCCTAATCAATGTAAATATTGTTTAAGATGAACATTGCAGTGGGCATACCATGGAGCCAGACCACCAGCAGAGCATTAAACAAGGACAGATGTGAATGCCAGGATAAAAATGAAGACATTCCTGAAGTGTAAGTATGTTACTTATAATATATCTGTTTATAGGAAATGGTCATGAAAAAGAAAAAAAACAAAAACTTCTGGAAAATAAGAATGCCAAATAAAGTCATTATGCTGAGATACTGCAGTTGTATGTTTGCTAAAAGAGCTAACAGAACGTGTGTGATATTTTGGTGTCTTGAATAATAAGATCTTAGAAACTTAATCTTCTATGAATGTTGTTATTAATTTCACAAAGGTTTAATCACTTTGGAGATTATCTGTGCAGAAGCAAAATGTATTTTTTATTTGATATACAAGATTTTCTGTCAGAGGTAGAATCTTTTATAAGATTGGAGGATCTAATTAGGAAAACAGACAAATAGACGTAGGTTGTCTCACAAGCCGTTCTTCGGTTATGAAGTAAAAGCAATGATCTTCAGAGCTAAACCTCTTCTGGTTCTAATCATTTCTAAAAATCATCTGATTCCTACCTCTTGCTTAATGGATTTGCCTTGATTAATTCACTAGCTGCCAATTTTCGTGAGCAACCATACAGCATGTTTTTTTTTTTTTTTTACTGATATTTAAACACCAGTTTGTTCTTTGCTGGCTTTGTTGTCAGACTGCTCTCTATGCTGCCCTGATTTGGAGATTATGGGTGACATTTGCAAAGGATTTAGAGCCCCCATCACACTGACTATTAATTGTATTTGTACATTTACTGCCTGAGTTGGCAGCAGCACAGGCTGAGCCATGTAGGGCAGGCAGGAAGAGGGGTGCCCTCTGGGGCAGGCAGGCAGGGATGGGGATATCCTCTGGGGGAGGGCAGGGCCAGGGAGGGAAGTCTCCCAGGGGAAACTGGGAGGGGAACATGTCAAGTGATGGAGAACCGGCATTGGGGTGCTCTGGAAGCAGGACCCAATATTGCTCAGAGGATGCCCAGGTCTCAGAGGTTCTCATATGTCTGAGATGGATTTTCAGAGTGTTCAGTCCCCAGCAAACCCCAGAGCCGAAAGTCTCAGCCCCTAGCAGACCACTGAGAGCCAAACCATCCACTGGGTGGGAGTCCCCAGCGCTGAGCTCTTAGAAGTCCAAAAGCTGTAGCTTTGATCTATATAACTGTGAATGCAACAGATGAATTTAAAGCAAGCTACCATGTTTGGTAGCTGGGTGGATATCAGGTTGTCATTACTGCAGAGTTCTTGGTAAGAGTCTGATTTAGCTTCAATATTGATTTCTCAAATAGTAATGGCAGAGAAGCTGTTGGAACTAGCATATTGGATTACTGTCTAAGCCAACGATGATTTTGAACTGAGTTGATTAAACAGTACAGTTTGGGATAGGTCAGCAGACTTTATTGTTTATTGTTTTCTATTTTATAGCAAAATCAACTATGATAGCAGTGTTCTAAAATGTGATTAGCACAAACACTATTGTTGTTTGACATGGCATATCAGATGTAATGATTTCCATCCCTGTTCTACAGCTTTGCTTTCTTACATTCATGATTGCATAATTGAAAGCAGCAGCTTTATCTTTCCTCTACCTTTCATGGAAGTCATTCAATAAATAGTACCAATTACACTACAGCTTAGAAACGGTCTGATGTAAAATGCACTACATTTACTAGCTCTTGTTCAATGCAAGAATACTCTGTACCGAACCAAGACATTACATTTGCGTTTAAGAAAACAACTGGAAATATGCAGAGTGCGTGTCAATATTGAAAGTACCATGTAGACTGCAGAAAAATCACTTAATGTCTGAGTTACCCTGTATTCTGTATCACCCTGCTGGGTGGTTATTCATGTCAAGTATAGGGTTTAATATTAAGAGCAGTTGCTGCACTAAAAGGAAAAATATGTTTACTGCCATCAGAATTTATTTTGCATTTGCCCAAAAGCCTACTCTTACTAGCACGGGTTGTTTTGCCAAAGTCTGGGGAAAATGGGACTGAACCCTAAAAATGACTTGCTTGTAGAAAAATAGCCCCCTTTCCTCAAAAACACATAGTTACGATTGACCATATGCATGCGAATATTTCCATGACTACAGAAGATATTGATTGGTCCCAGTGGGACTGCTCATGTGTATAAATGCTTGAAGGATCAGGTTCTAATTTTGCTCAATATCAGAGCTAATTGCTGTAGGTATTATTGACAAAACCTGGAGGTTGTCTCCTAGCATGGTAGCTGAGGATGTTCCATGAAGTTTTTTCAAGAGGTGATTTATTACACATTCACTTTTTTAAAACAGTCCAAATGCAGTCAGTAACTCTTTATACAATTAAATTTAACAACTACGAAATATGTGTTATGGTGCCAGTTTGAAACATATTCCTAATAGCTAGTTTTATATATGATGGACCACCAGGAAGCTGACATCAGAATAATACCATGCCTTTTATATATTCTCTACATTTCTTTTTAGTTAATAGACTGTTTAATAATACTGTAGTCAAAACTGAACAAAAGAGATTAATGATTTGATGTAAGAATACTTCAAGGTAAAAATTAAATGTGTATAACTTTCCAGTTGGTGATACACTGTGGAAAGCTCTCAAGCTTGTAATGAAAAGTTCAAGAACTGTTTTAGATAAGCACCACATACACAGAAGATGTGAAGGGTGTGTGTTGTGAAGTATATCACCATGCAAGATTTTTCTTTCCATGGGAAAGGTACTATAGAGACCACAAAAAAAAAACAAAAACAAACAAACAAACAAAAAAACCACTGTTATTTCACGGAACTCCTCAGACCTAAATAAGAGATCAAAAAGTGACCTAACCATACAAAAATAAATGTGGTGAGGAGAAGATATGTTTTACTTTTTTTTTTTCTCAGTTATCCTTGCACATGAAAATTTCTGTGTTGCAGACACCACGTGAAACAGCAATGTCATATTTTTCTTTCATGCTCTTGATTTACTGGGCTCATAAAATGTAAGACCAGAAGCTATTCTTAGTATGGACTCATTCTACCACTAACACATTCAGGCTGCTTTTTGTCTTCTTGTCAATGCATGAGAACCTCACTCACTCCATTTGTAAAACAGTAGAAATGCTGCCTGCAAAAGGGAAAAACATCTGTATAAGGGGCTGAAGCATCGGTTCCTGGATTAATAGTTCTCAGCTTGTGTCTGTTTTCCTCAGAGTGATCCCCTGAAAACACGTTCAGAAGGAAGTGATGGGGGGAACAGAGAAAGTCCATTCTGGAAACACCGCTGTGCAGGCCAGTGGACAGTCCCAGCTCCTGCAGAATCACCAGCACTGATGTTTTCAGCATCAGCCAAAGCTTAGTTTCTCCTCTGGCCAACAGAGCTGGCCAGATGGTTGCCAGCAATGCAGGCACAGTGCTGCTGCCCCAGCTTCTCCCCGCTGGGACACCGCAGCCCAGTGCCCTGAGGACCACTGACAATGCCCAGGATGCCCAGAGGTATTCCCCACGAAAGAGCTGAGCAAAACCCCTTCCTTTTGAATCAACATCAAAATGCCACTGAGTCCAATGGGAACAAGACCAGGAATGAGAACAAGAACAGGAACAGTCTTTATTGTGCCTTTTGGCTTTGCAGCCACTTCCAGTAGGCAGCACAGGTCCTTCTGGCAGCAGAAGCCAGCTGATACACTAAACTATGCTAAAGTAGTGTTTAGAGAAATAGTAATTACTAACATCCTCTCCTAGTCAAGCTGACACTAACCAGGCCTACTGCTAGGTGTGTGTATATACATACTCACACTCAATAGATAAATAGATACGTGCATATACCCCAGGAAAATATCTCTCAGTAAGGTGACTAGGTCTTACTTTAAATCAAGTACTTGACACTAATAAAAACAACGTATTCGGCCATAAGATCTTGCATACTGACTGGCTGCAGGGTAAGTTGGTATTAAGTAAGCCTTTATTTTCTGCTTTCTCTGTTGTTTGTTCTATATCACAAGTATTCTTTGCATCTTTCCAATCCTTTGTGAACAGACCCTTAAAAATGTAAGCTTATTATATTCTTTGCTTGAAATTAATACAATCAAAGGAAATATGGTGGAATTTTGGCAAGAATTGCATGCATTCATGTTCTGCGGTTTTAAAACGACCCAAAATGCTGACAATTTTACTTGAAGACTATATATCATTACTTCCTCCCTTCTCATAAGGGATTTTACTATGCAAACTGTTTTGTCTGATTTTTTTTTTAAAGAATTACACATAGGAGATAAAATTGCCCAAGATATCCACAAGACTTGGGAGATTACCAAACTGATTAGGGTGCCAAAATGCCTTTTGCAGGGGGACAAAGTCACATAAAGTATTTTGATGTTTTGAAAATTTTATCTAATGTTTTTACCCAACACATTTCCCTGTGGTTTTAGAAATGCTATAAATCAAATCAACAGCTTATTTATAATAAATGTCTGTATATAACAAAATACTGTTTGATGATTTGATGAAGCAGTGAAATGTTAATTCAGAAGAAAAATCTTACTAGGCCATCTTATTGCCTGAAGCTAGTTGTTGCTATTCTTCCTAGTAGAAAGTCAAGCAGTGGAAGTTAATATAAACTGTGCACAAACAAAAGTGTTGATAGCTAACTTAAAGATGCTATAAATAGAATCATGTATGTAACATTTGTTTCTGGCTGCATTTGTTAGAATATCGATTTCTGTAGAGGAAAAACAGTGAATGATTTTACAGGAACAGAGTTAATCTAAAAAACACACCTTACGGAAAATATTTTGTTTTCTGTGTGGTTGATTTTGCTGTCACTCAATAGTCAATCCTGAAAGATGCCAAACAGCCAATCCCCATTTCAGCAAAATACTTAAATGCACATTTAACTTTAATTCTATCAGTTTTACTAAAACCATACATTTGCTGATGCTGGAGAGAAATTTCAGCAGAGCTGCACGTTAGAAGTGAGAAACTCAGTGTTCATTGCAATTTACTCAGAGAAGAGTAAGTGCCCTGTTTTACAGTTAGCATCTGAGCTAATTCCAGTCAAAAAGAACAGAGAGCAGTATTTTCCTCCTGTCTTTCTTTGCATGTTTCTTTGTGCTTCCAATAGCACTTTTAGGGCCTATTCCTGCAAATATTTTTCTACATGAGTAATTCTCCTCCTCTGATAAATACTATTGAATTCACTAGGGCTATATTCAAAAGCAAAGTTACTTATCTGGGCAAATGTATGCAAGACAAGGTTGTTAGGCAGCTCCCCATGACAATAGAGAGGAGAAAAATATGCTTGTGGGACTAAGGCCTGGAGGATTGGGCCCATAGCCAGTGACATTATGATTTTTTTTTTTTTAATAACAAGGAAAACCCACGCATGAGTGAAACCATATGGAAAACTGAGTTAAGGTGAGGAGGTTTTAAATAATGCTTATTTATCATTTTGAAAGAAAAAAAATCCTGTTTCTGCCTATTGCATTTAATACTTTAAATGTAGGGACTGATTCTGTAGCCAAAATTCCTCTCCTTGTCAGGGGGGAAATTATCTGCTAGACTGCCGCAGGATCAGTCCCTGAAAAGTCATTGCAGGCTTATTGGCAAAGCTTGCTCACTTCCACCTCCCTCTTATTTTCTGTTTTTCCTATCCCTGAACAGGAAAAGAATGAAAAGTTAAGCTAAAATACATTAACTAATATTGGTTTATTAATTGGAGAATTTAACTTATCCCTCTTGCTGTTCATCTGAAATTAATTAAGTGTGTAGAATTACAAGGTGGGTGTACCACAGGCAGCAGTCCAGGCTCAAGTTAATCAAAAGAGCACATGTTGAATGCATACAATTTAGTTAAGGTTAATCCAGTGAAGATGATCCCTCGCTGGTCCTAATTACTCTAGGTGATAGATTGTGGAATGAGAAAATAGGAAGGAAGGGAAATTTTGTCCTGCTGGTCTAGCAGGATTTTCTAATTAAATTTAGCAGGCTACGCACAGGAGCAAATAGTTTCAATTTAAAGAGGAGACCACACTGCAAGGGTGCTTATCTGACATGAATGTAAGGAGCTTTGAACTAAAATAACGAGGTACCATAACTTAAAAATAACAAAGTTAGAGCTGGCCATTGCACCTTTATGTACTTTCACACATCATGTTTCTGTGAGCTTCAGACTGTAGTTGTGTTGGAATTGTGATGCTGCTATGTAGTGCCTGAGTAAAGGCAACAACACATTAAAACAGGCCTACTCTGTTATTTCATTACACTCACCCAAGAACGAAATAGCAGTATGACAAAGCTAATTTGCCATAGAAATGTATTGGTGTTGTGTTAGCTAAAGCCTTTTCATTTAATCTTGTTTCATTATGTCAATCCAAGAGAAAGCAAAGGTGTTCCTAGGACCCTTTGACTGCATGTTTTATGTTCATTACATCATTAATTTGGTTTTTTTTGCTCCATACATGTCCTTTGTTTCAGCTTTTAATGAACCTTATGAAAAGTTATTTTTTGTTTGATTTTTTTTTTTTCTGGGCATATGCATATAAAAGTTGTCAAATAATTTGCCTTATTTTTCAGGTTAGTGATATATTTCTGCTCAAGTGGAGGTATCTGTTTCTGATTTATTAACATTTGATCCCCTGGTTTCCTGCCATTGATCAAGACTAATACTCAGCTCAGCTGATGAGTTTTATATGAAATCTGATATTGCAGGAAGAGAGAAAAGTTAGTACCATTTTTAATATTTTTCTATTTCAAGTTTTCCAAGAGCATGACATGCGCACAAAACGCCTAACAAAATTGGTCAGTATTTATTCTTACTAGGTTTCCCTGGGATAAAAATTTTTGGAAGTAAAACAAGTATTTATCAATAGAACAGATGTTTGCTCGGTGTCATTCACATCCTGTAAACTGTATATACATTTACACCCTACCGCCAAAACATGGTTTCACCCTACTACTGACCGTCTGTCTGCCATTCAATCTCTAGTTAAGTCACGGTCAATAAGGTCAACTCTTCGGCAACATCTGTATTTGATCAGTTCACACAAAATAGGAGCCTTCCTAATGCCTGACTACCCTGAAGTATTTTAAGAGGCAGCGTATTACAATAGTTGATTCACCGCTGCTGCAGACTCCACACTTGGAAGATTTTGCCTCCTCTGAGGAACTGAAATGCGAAGATTAAAATCCTTTCTAGCAAAATAAATCTCTGAAATGAGTGGGTTTAGCAGTCACGTAGTTTCTAGACTGACAAGAAGCATTTAGCAGTTTCTCTCCCTGAGTCCCTTGGTGTAGGGATTTGGATTTGTGATATTTTATATTTTAACCCTGTTCTGCACATGGATTATGTTTAAAGCTTGTTTAGGTTGTTGCAGAGATGAGAAATAAAGACAGAGGAAAAATCTTTCTGCAATTTTATTTCAAGAAACACCAGTGAGAATTAATACAGCCAATGGTTTCTTTCTGGTGTTTCTACACGTACAGACAGCACTTTCAGCAAGTCAGTGTACTTTTCTTCAAATGGGTGAATGTAAATTCTTCCTTCAAAGAAAGTGAAATATGCTGGGTGGAGTCTCGGCCCTGCTGAAACTGGGAGGGACAGGATGTGACCGCTGTGTTTCAATGTTGGGAGCTACCTTAAAACACAGGATCTGAGATGTGATTCTCAGCACAGTCCTGCTGGTGCCACTTCACTGACATTCCTGGGTTTAGAGCAAATGAGAATAAAATCTGCCTTCTGGGAATGGGATCGTGGGATGTATTCTTTTTTTTTCTTTTTTTTTNATTTTACTCTTGGGAAACTCAGACAATCTAAATAACCAGTGGCATCTGATGCCTTTATGTTTCAGCAGATGATCATACATTAATAAATAAGGCTGCCAATGCTCTGATTGTATTGCTGGTCATCCTGGTTATGTTCAACACCGAGGAAAGCCTGACCTGGTTTCTACCTGCTGGCTGTTGCAAAATGGGCAGGGCAGCAAGATCACAGCAGCGTCCTGCAGCCAGCCCCAGGGTTTGCAAAGGAACGTCCTTACAATGGGGCCAGGCTGAGCAGCGCCATGGGCGAGGGGTCAGCAGAGCTTTTTGGGACTCACATAACAAGAGGATGACTTTTTAAAGGATTTTTATGATGGGGCTTTGGTGCACACAAGCTGCTGCTGAGAAATGCATGCTTTTGTTTGTTTTTCAACACTAATCCCCTTTCGTTTAGTTTCTGTCGTGCTGAAATTTTGATGGAAACATTTCACTGAAAATTATAGCAAGGAGCAGTTCAGCTAGTTCAAATTGAAGACACTTGGAACAGTTGGGATAAAATTTGAAAGCATCTTGAAGCAGTGAAATCAATGCATTATCTGATTCTGTCTTCTGTGTAACTTAGGTTCTCTCAAAAGCCCTGCAAAGTTCAAAAGAAGCTTGTCCAGGGTGCATGGGGTTGGTTTGGGGGCTGTTCATAAACAGCAGGTCCAAACCAAGCTAAATACTGGGGATGATGGAATGGTTGATGTAGGCTGGTGTAGCTATCCTAGCACAGAGGATACACAGCAGAAAATGTAGCTGAGGTCTTATCCCTCCCTTTAGCACTACTTGTATAACACATATAATTTTCCATCTAATGCTTATTATTATGGTGTGTTAAATATACATTAGGTTTTCCCACCCTTTTGTTTTGTCCTGTAAAGCTGCCTTAATAGTTCTGTTTTAAGAATATAAACTTGCCTGTGTTCAGAATTTCTTTATTAGGAATGACTGGGAAATCATTCTACCATGACCTCGAGTTTCAGTAACATAACATTTTGATCATTTAAAAGACCAGGGAAAGGAAGACTGAGGTCCTCTTCTGATTAGTCAGGAAAAAAAGGCTTACAAACATTTTGGGATTGTCTGCGCAGAGTAAGCAGAACATGGCTTTATTGAGTTGGATGATGGACTATTACTGAAATATAAGTATTAAATGAAATCAGAATTGTAAAGAACACTGTGTGAGAAAGCCTAATGACGAATTAGTTGCAGTCAAGGCAATGGCCACTGAAGCCAACAGCAAGCTAGACTTTTGCTTCACTAAAGCCTGCAACCCATTCTGGCCAGGTTCAGATGGTTGTTGCCTCTGTAACTGATTGCTGCATCAGGCTCCAGGTCCCAGGGGATGCGCTGGGAATGTGCGGAAACCAGATGACTCATCACATGAGAAATTTCCTTTACAAAATATCCCAAAATCAGTTGTCTAAGAAAATAAGGCAATTTTCAGTATATAAAATCCATTGAGGTATCAACAGATTGTCTTCTGAGATCTCTTTCTTCAAACACATTCAGATTGGCTTTATTGATTTTTTTTAAAACTGACTCAAAAACTGAGAGCTGGTAAAGAGAAACTAATGGTGGCTGGGAAATGGACAAACTGACAGTTTGTGTCACATAGAGGATATTTCCTGATTTTTGTTGAATGTTTTCAATAAAGCACAGAGGGAGAGAAAGGATGCTGGACAATTTTAATAATAAAGAGGAAAGCCACAGACAGTCCTATTTGCAGAGCCCTTATTCACATTCATTTGAAGGAGCTGCAAGCACCACCAAAGACAGAGGTAATAAAAGTGGAAGTAGGGTGATTAAAAATATGGAGCTGGAGAATAACAGTGACATTCATGGGAAAATGTAACCCAGTACATCCAGGGAAACGTAATTTGAAACACAGACATTCAAAGGGAGGGAGAATCCTAGAAAGCAGCAATGCTGACAGAGATCTCAGGGTCAAATTAGACATGAATTTGCAATACGATACGGCAGCATGACCAGCCAGTGCAGTTGTGCTGCACAGATAGAGGCATATCTGGGAACGTGAAGGTCATCCTCCTTCCTGATGTGGCCCTGACCGCACCAAGATCAGTGTCTCTGCTCCCTGGGATGAAATGGAAAACCAGGGAGAGCTGAGGAAGGAGGAGAGAGTTGACTGGCATAGAATGTCTTTGGGCAGAAATGCAATAAAAACACCCACTGAGCACTTTCCTAAGGCTGGTTGTACTGAGTACCTCTGCATTTGATCTGAAATGTTTGCGGGAGGCTGCAGTTTGCCTTCTCCTTATGCCCAGAACTGCCCCGATGTGAGCCACAAGGCACCTCACTGCCTGAAAGTCAGTAAATCAATGGATTTGGGTCTCGGTGCCCTTAGCTGGCTGCCTGCTCTGACTGGGAGCCTGCAGACTCCCATGCTGTGGGAAGGCCTGGCAGGACCTGCAGAATCTGGCCCCTACAAAGCAAAGGCATGAACTGTGGCTTGGTGATTTTTGCAGACGGATGGGAAGAGGGACAGCCGCTCTTCTTGCAGAGGATACCCACCTGCTCCAAGCAGTCACCAGCAGGACATAAACCATTCGCCATTCTGCCAGAGGAGGTCAGACCTCCTGCCTCAGGACCATCCCTCTGGGCCAAGGGCACTGGTCGGCCCAAGCACCCCTTCTGCAGCTGCAAGCACCCCTTCTGCAGAGGGGTGTTGTGGGTGGGGGGCCTGAGGATGAGCCTGGGCACCAGCGAGGCATCCCAGCTCCTGCCAGCCATGGCAAGACTGAAAGGCATTTCACACTGGTGATCAGATGAAACATCACAACCATGGGGAGCAATCCTAGGAGCAGAAATCAAAACTCAAGACTGCTCCCTTCCACTCTCCCCCAATATTTGTTCCATGAAAAGAAATGGTGGAAAAAAACATTTAAATTGTTGAGTGAACATTCAAACGTGTACCTCTTGGGGAAACTACTTTGAAAATGGCTTACCAGTTTGTAGCTGTTGATAAACACTTTGAGACTCTCTGCTCTGATTTAATGACTCTCAGTAGAAGGCAGGTGCATCAGGAAAGCATGCATGGACACATCCTACCTTGCCACCTCCCTTACACCGTGTCCCTCCAGTCACTGGTTTGCTCTCCTAAAGAAACGTAGAGGACACCCCCGGGTGCAATCACTTGTCCTAGACTAGCAGTGCCTTGTCACACAACCTTCCGTCAGACAAGCTGGGAGAGGGCTGGCACATTTCCCCAGGAGCCATGGAGGTGGCTCCAAAGCTTGGTGCACCAGCAGGGAGCTGCCTCCAGGGGCAGGGCACAGTCCTTAGCATCCTGCACGGGGAAAAAAGCAGTTCTCAAAAATACCATTCTTTTGTATTACCATAAGTTTTAAAATCTTTGTTTTTCAAAACTGTTCTGTCAAAGAAGCTAAAAAGGAATAAAGTCGCTTAGTATCTTTGATCTAGTTTTGCTTCTTGCTTTCTGGTATCTGTATCTCTACCAGTAGCAGACATGTGGATATTATGCAGAAAAAAAAAAAAAACCACTTGAAATTCAACTGGAAGTTCTTGTTGTTAACCCAAACCCATGTATGAAATTGCAATTGACAATTTATAAGGTCAAAAGTCTTTTTCTTCAATATGACTGCAGAGATCTGAAATGTAAGTTTAGACATGAACAACATAAAATTCTAATACTGTCTATCAAAAATTTTCCATATAGATGTGTGGGTCATGTTTGCATATTTGGAAACACAAATAATATCCATCCAATATGAGAGCCATTGAGGTTACCAGAATTCCAAAGCAGGCTACATATTTTAGGTCACTGAGGTCTGATGAGAGGAATTATGGTGGGCTGATTTTCATTTTATTGCTTTTAATAAGAAAAAACTTAACAGTTCGAAGCCAAGCTGCAGCATGAAAGGATTTTTTATGTGCAGCCAAGTTATTAAGATTGTGAAATAATATTTTGTCCAGTAGATGGCCAATTGTGTTAGCACAGGCTGAAAAAAATAGAGTTAGAAACATCTTTTCTTTGCCTTTCCTTGCCTTGATTTGCCCTCCTTTCCCTTCTCTTTCCCACCCCACCCCCCACTCCCCCCTTCTCTTACCTTCTTTTCCCTTCCCAAACAATGTATTTTGCCAAGTCCTCCCTCCAGCAAAATAAATCCACGTAAAACCCTGGGTGTGACTAAGAGCATAATTTGGCACGAGGTCTGTAAATTACAGATATTTCTCCACTTACTCCATCTTTCTCCAAGCTCAAGAAAAAGTTAATTAGGTGATGTACACTAAATTCAGAGTTTTGAATGCTGCTTTTTTTCCATTGGTGGATGATTTTTATCTGGATAATATAATAGCTAGTATACAGGGAGATGAATGGCCAGCTATTACCAGTTTCTACACAAGTGGTATATTCTATGATTGTCTGACAAATTTAATTTGGATAATTCACCAGAAGACTAATTAAAAACCCAAAATAATTTGCACTAGATTCACTAGTTTTAATCTCTACCTTAGAGATCACATTTCTTTCTGTCAAGCGACAGTATTTAACTAAATTAAATGAAATCCCACTCCATTACTGCTGAACTGAAGAAACCTTAGCCCAGTTTATTTTTCCTTTGTGTAGGCAGAGTCCTAACTTGGCTGTGCAATGCCTATTCTGGAAAATGAAGTCCAGAAACTCTCCAAATAACATTTTGCACTGAGCTTGAGCAGCTCAAATACATTGGAGAAGCAGAAAGGAATGGAGGGGTTGCAGGTCCCTAGCACAGCAAGGGCTGTGCAAAGACAAGCTCATTACCTCCCAGAAAGAATGCAAAGGCATAAATGAGCACTGTTGTGAGAAATGGTGTTGCTAGTAGTTCTTTCTGCTTTTCCATTCACCTAAGACCTAGACCCGCAGATTATGTGACCTTTTTGGCTCGGTTCCCCATGCATGCAGGTCTGCAATCACATCTTTTGCCCCATCATGTCATGGGCAGTTTGGGCCAGGATGGGGTGGCTGTGGGAGAAGATGCCTCATAAGGTAGAAGCTCAATGAGTGCATACTCAACAACTGAATCTGGTTAATTTTAGCTGCTGTCCTAACTGCCGAGTCTCCTGCTAATTCCCATGGTACCCCCAATACCATCTTTTGCAAATTCCCCTGCGTGAACTGCCCTGCCTGTACCCTTTTGACTTTAATGAGATGCTGCACAGGGATAAAGGTCACACTTCACAGAGCGGTCACGAGGGCTCGCGAGCCTGGGTTTTTCCCTTCTTTGGTTGCTGGGAAGGCAGGAGGCTCTCACTGTGGAAGCCATGTGATGGACTGGATGTAATGTGTCATCGTGCGTCAAACAAGTGGGGAAACTTGTCTCTAATACAAGGCAGAAACATAGCCTTAATTAAAGACAGGATCTTTCTGATTTAATTTCACCCTCCATAAAATGGGAATAAGATACCACCCTACTGTTGTTGATATGAAGGTTAATTCCCTCATATTTGCAAAGGGCTTTCTGAGCTTCATTTAGAAAGTTTTAGGGATGCTGCTGTTGTTTTACTTCATCCCTGTGTTTATAAGCTAGAGCGCTTTTTCTTCTTTCTTGTATCATTCTAGGCACAAACAGCATCTCAAGGAAAAGGACCATGAAGAATTTTAAAATAAAAATCTCATTGTGTTAGAGCCATTGTCAAGACCTTCAAGGCCAAATCGGGTTTTCTTATATGCTCCCTTAAGATGTCTGTATTTTGATATGCAGATACCGTAAGTCACTCCTCCTGCAATAGACACCCTGTTGTCCTTGAAGGACAACCCACTTAGGCCACCGTGGGAGTATGGCCACTCCATCACCTCCACATCCAGTCTCCACCAGACCCTCTGCCTCCAGCCTTACTGCGGGCCCCCAGATGGCTCTAGAGAGCAGCATGGCTTCAGGCACAGGGTTCATTCCTCCTTGCCACCAAAGCACCTCTGAGCTACTTCAAAAAAAGGAGCCTGTATTTTTATTCATAGCATATTGCTGGGAAGTCATCCCTGAAGTAAGTCAGTTTGCGCCTTGAAAGTCTTGATATCAGCTCAAAAATCATGAGATTTTTATTGGTGGGAAACACACGGTCAGATGATATAAGGAGCAAAAGCCAGATATGTTGTGCAGCGGGGCTGAGGGTCAGAGTTTGAAGGTGGACTCTTATTAGCTCACTGGGGAGTAAGATACTTGCATATTTTTAAAAGTGCTTTCCCAGTACTCCTGATCCTTTTCCATACTGTGAGGCATTATATGATAAAGAGTAATTTGTAGCCTGCCTTCCTACTAGCCATAAGCAAAGGGGAGGTTGTCATGGTCTGGTGGAGACTCAGTGGGGAGACTGCTGTTTAATGTGAACTACAGCATCCCATACCTGTTTGACAGGGGAAACTGTACAAGGAGAGAGCCTGACTCCACTGCAAATTCGGGAACGTAAGGGCTTTTAAATTATCTGTTGTTTCTTTTGAGCCTGTACTTGTTCCTCAGTATTCTGCAGTCATGCCCTTTTAATTTGTGCATGGAAAAGACTCATTTTCCTAAATATTGGTGACAATATTAGTTGGAGATGATGAGATTATTAGGGGTTTTGTCACAGCATCGATTGCCAGATTTTATCCAATGTTAGAAAAAAATAAGTCGGGAGCAATTATGCTGCCTAAATTGTTTTGTCTTATTAGCAGCCTGTTTTCCTTTGATTCACTTTTTGTACTAAAGTTCCTCTTTCCTGTGCAAATCCTTCATTTGTGTTGTTTAAAGCATTTCACTTATTTGTTTCTTTCCCTGTGCATTAGTTCAGGAAACATTGCAGTTCTTGATAGACGTTTTTTTCTGTCTCCAGAGGTTTCTTTTGAAAATCGGGAGGAAAATAATCTCCTGCCTTCCTGGTATATTCTGAAAGCACTGACTTTTCAGAGATTACTTAGGATATGCTTTTTATTAATAGGATCAGGAGATGCAGCTTCCTAATGATTAGAATTTGTGGCTTTATCTGAAGGCATTGTTCTTACTAAAGTCTCTCTAATAGCATGCTAAATTATAAAAACATTAATTAGATCATTAGATAAATGGACATTAATCCTCCAGCTATGTATAACGCACCCTTTGATGTACCCTGCTTAGGAGCTTTAGGTCTGTCCAGCATTTCCTTTTCCCAAAGTATATTATTTTTCCAATAATTAAAGCAGCTATTTTGCTGCATTTCTTCAGTGTTACTGTAGGAGAACAACGTTCTAGTTCAGTGGAAGTCACTGAAAGAGCCAGTTTCCAGGGCATGAAACCCTTTCATTTAAAAGGGCAAAGGTCGACTCAACAAGAAGTTGAGTCATGCCAAAAGCAGGACAAGTGTGTCCCCCGGGACAGTGTGAGTGAGAGTGAGCGGGCGAATGTCGCAAAGAGGAATTCCCTGCCTTGGGAAGGTGTTTCGGTCTGGAGGGGGCTGTGGGTAGTGATGGATCACCAGAGCCAACTGGATTTTCTTCATCGATGCTATATTTTGGCAAGCACAGAAGTAGTCATTAAATCGTCACATAACCATAAAGCTGTACCTATCCAGCTTCTGGACATTCTAGTGCATGTTCTCTAATTAAAACCAGGGAAATTTGTAATGCTAGTTACAACAACATATCATTACTGTATTTTTTCAGACGTCTCCAATGAATAACAGTATCGGAGGTCACATAGATTCCGGGGTGTGTATTTTGTAATCATTCATATTTTTTGTTGGTTTGTAGTATTAAAGCACATGTGCAGTACTTAGCACAGAATTATTAGATGTCTGGAGAGAAAGAGGAAGAGTGAAATTAATGGGGTTTATTTTTATAGAAACTTTTGAGGGATTTCTGTTTGTTCACCTGGTGCTACTTTGCTTTAGACCTATCAGCATCATTTGAAAGAAAGTGCATAAACATGCATGCATATATGTCTGTCTGTACGTATGTGATCAGGAGAAAAGGAACAGGAAGATGATAGTACCTCATTGGGCTGCATCCTCCAAAGGGCATGCATTACAAAAGAAAATTACTTCAGAGATTCACCCACTTTATTAGAAAGAAATACAACAATGTAATAATATTGTGAATAGAAGAAGCTGAAAACTATATAGTACTATATAATATTTTTAAGACCTTTACACTACATTTGCACTTAATATGGGGTTAATTTATTTGATTATGCAAGGATGGACAATAAAAAGCTCCATGCAATGTGGGCTGTGGCAACATGAGTTACAAAGGTGTTATTCAGAAGAAGTGCTGACTGTTGATTGCAAACCTGATTGCACGCTGTGGGTGCAAGATGTGTACTCACGGATAAAGTGAGTAGCTGAGTATACATTCACATTTCCTACTGAGTGCCCACTGCTTCCCTGGGATATACTCCTTTGGCTGTCTGAGAGGTTTCTCTAGAGTAAAAACCCCTGAGATTGTACAGTAAACAGGATCAGCACTTGGTGATGGGAAAATTTTGATAGATAATCTTAGAAAATGGCCTTCGGATTTTACAGTACTGTAAGACATTATACCACAATGAAGTGCTTGGGATTTTATTTCATTTTCATTACTCACCCAAAGTGTGAATGCTCATTCTGCAGTTTGTGTGAGCAGATCTATACTGCCTTGGTCTGGATATTGGTCCCAAAGTGCCATGGAAACAGACCTCATGAGATTTTTGTCGTAACCCATTCTGTCTCAAGTTCTCTCGTACCCCAGTCAGCCATTAACAAGCCAGTCAGTTGTTATTAAAACAAAAAACTCTCCTCTTTCAGTCCAAACACCAACAATATTGCCTGGTAACATTCAGCAGACTTCTAGCCATAACCTGCCAGTGCATTCCTGTTGTGTAATGCATTCACACATTCCCAGCGGATTTTAATTTACTCTAGCAATGCCCAGACTAACTCACACACAGCACATTGTAATGCAAATGGAATGGTTAAAATAGATCACACGTCTCTCTTCCATCTCAATTTCAGTCTAATGTATCATTGCAGCTCATTCTGTAAACTGTTGAAGCCATCTTCATTCAACTGTAAACTAAAGAGACTAGATGTCTATCAGACTAAACCAAAACAGTTCTTGATTAATCACAACCTCTTGACCTAATGAGTGATAGCTGTGTTAAAAATGTTGTCATTATCTAAATGGAGTACCAAAACGTCCTGCAGATCCTAAGCAAATTGACTCTCTTCTATTTATAAACAACACTGGAAGATGAACTCCTGGGTTTATACTGGAAAAGGGACATCATTCATTTTTATCCAACATACCTGCTTTTAGTGATATTACCCACACACGTGGGTTTTAGAAAATCTTAACAACTGAAGTGGTTTATATGCTTTTAAGACTAATTTTGAGGTTTATGTGTACATTCATCACACTGGAGCTGGGTGCTCAATATCTACCTAAAATGCATGGTATTAATAGTACATGTTAAAGTTCCTTCTTAGGCTTTCTGTTACGTGCTAAACATCGTTAGCACTAGATATGGAATTCTGGCTTTCCAGGGTTTGTATAAATGTTATTTGCTGTAGCAGACGGCATTTTTCCAACACTGAAAATGCACATCTCTTTGTGTGCATGACAAAGTGACGAATTCTTGAAAAGCCAGTTTTTAAAGCTATACGTTGCCAGTTTTTGATTAATAATCTGGTCACATGCAAGTAAAGATGCTGTTACAGAAAAAATCAAATGATGTACAGATTTTTTTCCTGTTTCTTTTAAAATGTTGGCTGTTTCTTTCTACATGTTGTTCCAATGAAGCCTTGAGAGTAAAGAGGCCTGGATTGCACATGTCTCTAATGATTTATGTCTTCTTTTCCCACAGATGCCTATTTGTTATGATATTACTTTTAATTCCTAGCAGGTATAGTAGTTCTCATTCCTATTTAAAANAAATGAACTTATAACTAGTTCTTATGCTGAGAATAAATATGTGGTCTGTCACATGTTTCTGTTAAGGAAACTAATTAAAATTTAATGTAATTAAAAGTTTTCTGTCAAGAAAACAACCAGCAAAATCCATTCTACATTTGTAAATTATAGCTACTCTTACAGTCTGTGCTTACAATATTGTGGGGTGAATTAAAAACATTAAGTAGCATAGGCAGAAAACCTTTCTCGGTCTGCATGGGTCACATAGGCAGATCTGTGGGTACACACAGGGTCCCAGAGAGGTGCAGGTAGGTGTGTTGTACCAGCCCCAGGGGCAATCCCACCATACAGCCTGGGCTTGGGATTGCCTTTTAGTGGGAAGTTGCTCTGAAATGAGCTGCAGCATCCTCTATCCCACCAACAGGAATGTGCACCCAGAGTCAACAGGAGCACCAGGATTTCAAGCCTCTCTCTCACCTTGCAATGGAGTTAGAGATTAACACCTCCCTGGGAGACCTTCCACATGTTGCAGAAGCCTTTTGTATTTCTCCCTGACACCTTTCTTTTTTATATGCTCAAGGATCACATTAGCTTTTTTTGCCACAGTTTGCCCTGAGGCTGCCTGTTGCAGCAATTGTTCACCATGACCCCAGAATCTTCCTTGGAGTTGTTGCTTTGCAAGATAAAATGTCCCATCCCCTAACAGACTGTATTCCTCATTCTCCTATTTAATACCTGCCATTTAGAGGTATTAAAACACACCCTGTCAGATCATAACCATTTAATCAAATGATCCACATCACCATGCAACAGTAATTTTTCTTTCTCGGTATTTTTTGCCTCATAAGTCTTTAAACACCATGCAGGTTTTACCAGCAAGGACTCTGTGACAGTGTTCAGACCTTTAATATAGACACCAAATAGCACTGAACCAAGGGGTTATCCCACTGGAATCTCACTGGCAATATTGTCTGATATTTTGTTATTATCAGCCACACTTTAGCTATATCCACAAACTTTTTAATCTGTGCTTTTTAATTCTGATGTCGCGTGACTCTAAATCAAACGCCTTGGAGAAGTCAAAATAACTATAACAATTCTACTTAAGTAGAAGTAAATTTCTGAAGAAAAGAAAAAGAAATTACTTCATCTGATGGGGCCAAATTTCCATGAGACCATAATAACTAATACTAGTTTTATTTTTGTCCTTAATTCTTTATTGAACCACAGTAGGCCATTCCACTCCTTTATTAATGATAACTCATCTAAAATTCCTCTGGCCTACAAGCATCTGTCTGCAGTTGTTCTTATATTTAAATTGTTCTAATAGTGAATATTTATAGTCTTCTGGACTCCCAAAGTACTTGCTGCATCCAAATTCTTTAGGTGGTTATGAGGAATTTAGTTAGTGCTTCCTGACTACTGGTGTACCAGGAAGTTCGACTGAATGATCTGAAAGTCTCTTCCGACCATAATTTCTATGAAATCTTCGAAGCCAACTTTGGCACTATTACAAAGAAAATCTGTAAGGAATCATGAACCATTCTTGACCAAGACTTTTCACTGTGGTTGTGTCTGCAGCAAGAGGAAGCAAAACTTGGTTCCTTAGGATTCTACCTTCAGCATAGAAATTTCTTCTGGTTAAACCTATTCTTTATAACCTTCTGCAGTATTATTAGAATTATAAGGCAACAGTGTACTTTAAGTGATTTGTTATACTAGCCTTCATAGACAAAATTAAGTTTCATAGAAAATTGGTTTCCTGAGGTATATTGTTTTATGCTATCAGCATAGTAGCACCCTCAAATTGCTTAAACTCTAATTGTACTATTTTTTGTTTTACAGTATTATTCCTTTGCATTTACTATTGCAACATAGTAATAGAGATAGGATTAATTGCTGGTTCGGAAGCAAAGTAATTACACTTTTTTTCTTATTTATATCTTAATATATAGACTATCAATATAATGATATTACATGTGTTATATGTAGTATATGTCATATGATATTACATATGCAAGTACATAAAATGTATATTATACACATATAACATAATGCATTAGCTCTATTTGCTACTCCAGTGATATATTGATGTTGCTGTCCATAGTGCATCTTAAGCCTGAGAAATTTTCCTGACCCAGTTTTGATCAGGTAGGTCTGGCAAGGACAGAAGCTTCTGCATGGATTTTTCAATAGTGTTGAGTTCTTCACAGAATTGTCCAGCTACTGATATACATGTAGGTATGAAGTCAGTTGTGCTTAGCTTCCAAGGGACAAGCTGTTGCAGTATAGGAAGTGTATGGCTATTTTGCTAGGGGCCATTGTCTGGGTCAGGGGACTGTTTATCTGCATGTGCTCAACCCTAATGGCCCTGATGCTTTCATGAGCTGCGTTTGTCCCCAGGAAAGGTCCTCCTGACACTCAGCTCCAGTTCCAACATTTCAGGCTAATAGATGGGCTGACATCTGGTCCCCATTTTTACATTCTGCTATTAACCAAGCAAACTTAAAACTCCCTGAATCAGTGAATTTCATGTTGAGTCAGTCAGTAGATAATTTCTAAAGTTACCATGGACTTGTTTAGGTGATCACACCTCACATTCCGTAATGTGTCTAGTATTGATTATAGCTATCACAATGCACTGAAAAATATGTTGCCTTGCATTACTTTGCTGAATCCAAATGTACACTGAGTTAACAGAGATATATTTTCAGTAACACTGTACAGACTAACTGGTACTTACTGACAATACACCATAAGGAAATTAATATAACCATAAATGTTTGAATAACTTGAGGACACCCATATCCCCGGAACTCCACTCTCCGAGGCCATACATAGAAGTGAAATACTCCAAGTAATGATGGCAGTGAGTTATTAACATTCTTAACTCTCTCATTGCTAAGTAAAACATGAAAGTGTTACAGACCTGAGCTGACTGTGTAGATCTGACAGCCAGTGAGATAGCATACAATGCTTTTTGTCAAGACACATACAATTGCTTTAACATCCCACAGGTATATTTGAGGGTCTCTGTACCAAATCTGGGCACTGCGTGGGTATTGGCAGTAATGGACCTTTTCTGGAGAGTGATTGAGCTCTAAGTTTAATAGATGAGCTCTAAGACCTTTCCAGGTTTATTAACTCTGTCTCACAGTTGGCCATCCTGAGCTTGTGTTGATGCTAAATTTAATCAGGTTTCTGCACTGTGCTCTTTGCATCTCTAGGCTGAGGGAACATTGGTTACCTCAGATGTTGCACCAGACCTAGGTTAGCTCTTTGAGAAGCCCATTCTGAATATGAAGTGCTCGGAAATGTCTGAAAGGATTTTCAGGAGAAAAATATTTTTCTTTTGATCCAGCAGAGCCAGTGATGGGTTAAATTAACATGGTCACATGCTGAATGTATTTGGAAATGTAGAAAGCACAGTGTTCTCCTCACCTTTGCGATCCAGGAGTATTGTGTGGAAGACTTGATGACTTCTGCACAGAGTTACCTTGAGGCTCCAGGTCTCAACAGATCAATCTTCTGTCTATGTGAAAGAGGCTACATTGCCATGGCATCTGTGCCATGTTGTACCCTGGTGGACAGCTTTCCCACAGACAAGTTAGCTCCATGCAGAAGCATCTCTGGAGCCTCTCCACACATGATGCAATCTGCAGCCTGGATAAATCTCTGAAAAATAATCAAGAGTTGATCGTACTCTGATTTCTTGCAATTGATGTTCAATAAGTGCAAGACTATGAGACAATATTACTCCCACTTGTTCATGTATAAATCTGGAGGAAATCCACTTATTTAAGTGGAGTTAGAAGGTAGTTTACAGCCTCTTCATAGAAGTGGAGTGATCCTGCAGGCATTTATCTTCACTTTAGCTCCTTGATTTGTCTGATGGAAAGAACGGTTCAGGTGCAGACAGTGGGGGTAGAGCAAAATCATGTTCTCTATTACCTACACATCTCTAATTTCAAGCTCCAATTTTTGAAAGTAAAATAATTTGGCCCCCCACACGGTATCTGTTTCTGGAACTTATTATCTGCTTTGTTAAGTTCAGATGGCATTCAGATAAGGGTAATTTAATTAGACATCTTAGTAATCATACATGCATACTTACTGCCACAGCAGGGGGTGGCTTCTTCAAAACAAAACCCTTCACATTACTTAGGACAGCATGTTTTCCCTGAAAGCTTTCACATTGTGTGCATGTACGTGTATAACGCCTCCTTTTTCTCTAGAGTTCATATCACATGGTGTTTCCCCTTTGAAGATTTTCATGTTGTTTAGGAATATCCTTACATACAAAAACTTCCTGTTCTTAGGAGGTGTTCCTTTGAGAAAATGCTCATTTTACACTGATGCTCCACTTTGAAGATGGTCGTAACATCGGGGGGTTACCTCTAAACCAAAAAGTTTCTCAAGCTTGGGAGGACATTTCCCCAAGATTGTGGGGTATACATGCAGATGACATTTTTGGGGGAATCTGACCATTGCAGAGGTGTCCTCACTTACTCCATGCTGCTTTGCAGTTTACAATGTCATCATATTTTCCATCTGAAGAAGAGAAGAGCATGTTTACAATAGTTCCATTAGGAATAGCTTGAGAAAATATTTAGTGTGAGAGGTCCAAAAGTAAGTGGGAAATGGGTTTCTGGCTTGTGCTGCTTAATATTTTGTCTGTTCTCATATTTGAGGATCTCTTTCAAACCTTGTCTGGCAATTAGAAACAAGCCGATGTCCAAGAGATGAACTACTTAAATGGAAATTTGTATGACTGAAATTCTGCTGAACTTTGGGGTGATAAAGAAAAAACTGAATTGAAAGTGAAATCTAGCTTCAGCAAATAGCCCATACTTTGGAAAACAGCCAATATAAAACCTTTCTGTAAACTTTCCTAACGTTTTGAGTGCTTGAAATCTGTATTTGAATTTGAGGCTACAGTCTATATCTGGGTGAAAGAACAAACCTGTTGCACCATAAACTTCATAAAAGTGATTGTATAAACTTGAAACAACTTATTCAGGGGAAAATGGCTTGCAAAAGAAGCAGAAGTGAAAATATTTAGGTTTGGCTGAAGTAGCTACAAGCTTGATCATTATATGTATACCATGCAAGTAAATAGCTTGTGGGTGGGTCTAAAGCCAATGTGAACCTTTGTGTGGAAAATACTGCCTATGTGGGTATGGAAAATAGCCCACTTAAACTATAATTATACTGATATGTGCAAATAAAACCCAAATAAAACACCCATGTAGAAAGCATATTTCTTTAATATTTCTCTGGGTATGTTCTATGTTATTCTCATGGTCTTAGGGCAGACAGGATTATACTGTATTCATATTAATAGCTTGGAAGTAAACAATATACAAAGAGGTAAAATATCTTCTTAAAATATACATACAAAATAACAGTGGAAGAAAAAAGATGTGTAACCAAAGTTAGATTGGATCTAACAGACTGGCTGAGTAGGAGGCTCAGCCGCAAGTACTGGTTCCTTTCTGAAAACAAGTCAGCAAGACATTGTTTTAAAGACAGACACTGGTGCTTCAGGAAATCTACTCACTTTACTTACGATTGGTTTTAAAATGGCATTACAACCTGTCAACTAAGTTTCTGTACATAGGTGGTTGGGGTAATAGGGCTGAACTAAAGACATAATGAATTTTGGGAGGTTCCATTTTCGCTTCTGCCTTCTCACATTCCTCCTGTTCCCAGTGCTCCCATGGCAGGAAGAGAAAAGACCTGATGGAGTATTCACTGTACTGGCTCTACTCTGTTTTTAGTGTCTTTTGTGCTGTGGGAATCCACATCTGTGACCCTACAGCAACCTCTGGCTGTAACACATAGTGGGTTGAATAGACAGTATGAACTTGTTCTGTTAGCTTTTGTAGTGCAGGATCAGGCCCTTGCTAGGATTTACATGAGCCTTACAAAGAACAGAATAATCATGTAACGAATTTGGTGCAAACTTGTCAGGTTATGGGTCAGACCTTTCAGATGTGCTCTGGAGCTGTGGTTGTCCAAGTGATGTAAGTCTCACATGGGATACGCATAGCATTAATTAGCTGCTACTACATAGCAAGCATGGAAAACAGGAGTGGGAAACCTCACAGAGGTAACTAGTTTTACAACACTGCTACCATTTTACTGTTACTTCTTGGTGTTGCATCAACTTCTGAAGGCACAGCTATTGTTATTCTACAGGAGCAGAAGTTAGTGTTTGCAGGATGCAGCCTATATAATTTTAAAGAAATAATATTCTCATGTCCACTGCAGCTCAATGCTGCAAGTCTCCAGTTTCATCCTCATTCTGCAACAAAGCAAAGATATTATCCTCCACTTGAATGATAAAAAAAAAAAAAAAGCTACACAGTGAATCTGAACAATCATAATAATGTCAAATAGTGGCATGACCAAGAAAGAGACAAGCTGTGAATAAGTAATATCTTATGAAATGAACTACTTGATCGATTGATAAAGAGACCCTAAAGCCACTGGCATCCATAATGGCATTGGTTTTATGGTACTTGAACCATTGACATATATACACTATCCCTTTCTTACAAAACTACTGTAGTTCATTCATTGATTCCCATTTTCAGTGATTGGAATATTCCTTCCCAGCTTTTCTCAGATTTGTGGAAGATGATGACATCTCACATGATAAGTCCTTAAATCATTGCCTGTCCTCTGCTGTGTGTAAGGACATCTTTACTGGAACCTTTTTTTTAAAAAAAAAAAAAAAAGGTTTTGCTTTTACTGCTTCCAAAATCTTTACTTCTTTTCTTAATCTGTAAATTTTAAAACCACTTAGCACCACATAATACCTAAGGAATGATAGTACAGATATTTCACACTATTATCTATATGTTGCATTTACTTTTTGCACCAATCCTGAGATATTCTGTCTCACAAAGTCAAGAGGATTTAGGATTTTGTCTTTACTACCTGACACAATAACCACACTTGCTTGTGGGATATGCTAAATTTTTGTGCTGGCTTTGCAGATGCTGTGGCTCCCATATGTTTAGGAGATGTGCACTTTCCATGGCAAGGAAATGGTTGTTCATGGGTGAGCACCAGTGAGCAAATTTACAGAGGGCCTTTGCACCATGTCATTCAAACTATGTCACTGGAAATGTTAAATCTTTTACTTTTTGAAAAAGATGCCACATATCATTGTTGTTTATAAAAAGAGTTTGAAGAGTTTACAAAGAGTGAATGCCACATTGAAATCTTTAAAGTCTGGGCATCTTCCTCAGATAAGCATTTGGACAATAACTTTTGATAGAACTGACAAAATGTAGACTGGGGAAGGTTTTCTGGCCTTTCCTAGTCTGTAGGCAAAGCTAATTCATCCTAATGCTCCTTTCAGACTTTAAAATTTACTAATGTTTCTTGTGTTTATCACAAAGCAATATGTGGGATCAGTCAGAAGCAAAAGAGGAAGAATTTAAATGTGAATTCAGGAAAATAGTAGCTCACAGGAAGAATGAAAAAACACTCAGATTAAGGATGACTGCTGCAGAAGATAAACTAGTGAGATGTGCGCAGGAGGTCAGAAATGTGATGCAGGCAGCTTTTACATTAGGTTTGTAAATGGACAATGGAAATGCTAGTCTTGCATGGAGGAGACAGAATATTCCTTTTTTTCCTTCACAGCCTATTCTTCCCTCAAAATACAGAAAGTAAGTGCTTAGGAGTAGCAGAAAGAACTGTAGTTGTGAAGAAAGTGTTAGGCAATAACAGGGCACTGAATTCAGCATGGAGAACTCCACTCAACTCTTTGATGTTATATAGATGTAGGGTAACAGGGGTGAATCAAACCCAAGCAGAGGCAGCCTTGTCAGTATTGCAGTTTAACATTCCTGTGTAGTTGCTACTGGTTCCAGATGGCAATTAGATACTGGAGCAGAGTAACAGGGCTTCTAGCTGTCCAGCAGAAACCAACTGAAAGATTTTAATGGGAACATGTATTTCTACTGAAGTAAGTATGAATTCTGGCAACTAGAGCAACAGACCCATATTCTTTGCTAGTGTAAATTGGCAAAGCTCTTATGGGAGCTACAGCAATTCACACCAGCTGAGATTCTGACCAATTATAGTAGATTTATACAATAACCACCTCCTTGTGCCAAAGATTTCAGTATTTCAGAGGTGGTAATATTGTTGGCTGACTCATGGACAAGAAAATATAAGGAACAGAAACTGCAACTTGCAACAAGAAACTATCCCAAAGGTCAGTTCTTGGAAGCAAATAAATTATTGCTTTCAAAAAGGAAGTCTAAGGCATGGGCCAAAAAAGAAGACCTCTGTATCTGAACTTCCTGACTTGTTTTTAGTCTTTCTTCAAAGGCAGAAATGTTAATGTAAAAGCTGACATCTTCTTTTCTGGCTCTTTTGCCACACCTTTCATTAGCAGGATAAGATTGCTATCCAGTAGCTTATTAAACCGATGTGTCGTATGTGGTTCTTACCATCTTTCTCTTCCTAGGAAGTTGTGCACAGATTTGTGTAAAAAACTTTTTTTTGATGTTTTATTATGTGTTTAGTAGAGAAGTAAGGTTGGAGGATTTTCTTTCTTTTTTCTTTGGAAGAGAAGCTAAAGAGGTATGCAGGAGTTTTTGGTGTAACAGAAGGATCTGTCTCCCACTAATACTTTAATTCTTTTGTAGCTTCTTTTGGATACAGTCAAAAATCTAAAAAAAAAGGGGGGGGATGAAGATCCAAATATGGAATAAGCTATTCAAGATGCATGAGCACAGAGGAAAATCATCAAGAAAATGGTCAGCTTTACAATGAGTCTGCTGAAAGCTGGATCCTGCCAGTTTCAATTGCACAAAAATGATAGTCCCATAGACAGTATCTTCACTGAAACTGAAGGAAGCAGGTAAGCAATAAAGTAATGCGTAATAAATCAATGAAACAACTTTGGGACCCTATTGCCATTGTGGGTACCTAAGTCCTCAACACCCATGAATCTGTAGATGCCTATGTTTCCAAAATGAGACCTCCTCTACCACGGAAAGTTTGGCCCAGAATGATCCAAGTCTTGATGGCACTAAGCAGTTTGACACCCCTCTCATCCCTAAGCATCTTCAGTATTTGCAGTACTGAATACAAGTTAATCTCACCTGAAGGATTCTTTCAGATAGGCATCTGAATACTGAGCCACGTAGTCATTTCACCCAAGAAAGACTAGGTTGAGAATTCAAATGTTTTCTCTGGTGCTTTGAACCCATGTGTTGCAGAGATGTTTCTCAACTACTAGGCAAGAAGGTATTCTGGGATTCAAGGTCTCCTTCCATTGACTTTATTTCACTTTGCCAGTATAAACATTAATTAATCCAGACATGGGTTCAGAGCACCCGAGGAGAGGAAAAGGTTGCAAGAGATTATCTTTTCCAGTGACACTGTTATTTAACAGATTTTGTTGCACAAGCAACAAAAACTATTTTTAAACAAACAAAATCTAGTTTATGCCACTAAGATGCACTCCCACTTTCATTTCTTCAGTATCCTGTGGCAGTAAATTCCACAGGTTAACTGTGTGTTGTACATTCATTTTTTAATGTGGTGAGAATATTTTTGTTTTCCCAGATCTTCTGTAATAAAATGGGATGGGAAGAAGGACCTCAAACTTCATGCTCACACAGACAGCTCTCTCCCACCCTGGTGAAACATAATATTTAGGATTGAAGATTTAGGCTGTTTTATGGATTTGTATACAGCATTTTCTATTTTTTTTCTCTATTCTTTTTTCTATAATTGCAAATATTGTACTCATTTCTCTACTGCTCCTAAGCACTGAGATGACATTTTCATTTTCGTTGAACTACCCACAAGAACTACCAGATCTCTTTTTGCATGGTAATAGCTAATCTCGAGCTCAAAACTGAGCGCGAGCGATTAGGGTTCCTTCTCCCATGCATATTTCTATGTATTTCCTTTTCATAGGCAGTCTTATTATACCATGACCATCTATCAACCCACAAATTCTCTGGCAGAATTTCTGCATCTAACACTAACGTGTTTGAAAAAAAGAAAAGGTTTTATTACTATTTTTTATGTCTTTGCTGTGTTGTTCCTTACAGTCTTTTTGGCCTGTTTTATTATGAGTTACCATTTGACTTGCTAAAGTTTATGTTCTTTATTTTTCTCATTGATCCACATAAGCTCCACAATTTGAAGGATTTCTTTTTACCCCAATTAGCTGTCCTTACTGTATTGTACAGTCATGTTGCTTTTTTGTGTGGTCCTTTAAGGCTTGGTTTCTGAGGGTTTTTTTGGATACATAATGTACAATTACTCTGAGACTTTAATAGTGTGTATAAACATGGTATCTGCAAATTTTTATTCTTTTGGTTGCTCCTTTTAAATTCCATTTTAACAAGATTTCTCATTTTTATGTACTTCCCCTTTCTGAAGTTACAATTTTGGCTGTTTGCTCCTGTAGAAATGTTGATTTTAAGTGCTTTATGATCATTCTTAAAGTGATCCTTCATTTTGAAGCACGTCCCATGTATTGTTTAGGCCTAAATAAAAAATTGCTTCTCCCCTCATGGATTAGCCTGCCAGTTGTTCCAGGAAGTAGTCATTTATGGTAACTAAAACTTCAGTCTTCTGCCACAGACCTAGCTGTATATTTATCTCGTAAGGACACCTGAAGTGTTTCTGAAGGGTTTTCTGAGGAAACGGTGTACAGTAAGGTTCTCTGAAGATAAATGGAGAGTGCTGCATGATATATAAAGTTTTCCCTTGTGAATTTCCCACATTCATCAGGCTGCTGCAGAAGCAAATATCCCTTCCCAAACACATGGGTTATCACCTCCCCTCTCACTTGATTTCACTAAAATGGAATAGTTCGGTAACAATTGCTGAATAATTGAATTAACAACACTCTTAGTTTTAGGAGTCTTAGAAACCAGAGGAAAGTTCAGATACTTTGGCTCAAGCTATTCAGTTAATGTTATCTACCACTTTAACCCTGCTTTGGGACTTTCAGCTTCCTCTAGTAGACACTTAGAAATGGTTCATAAAGTCACTGCAATCATTGACTCTGTCAGGGAATAATCTTTATGCTTCAAGACACCATTTTGCTATTATCTCCCATTAAAGACTTTCACTGTGGTTCATGTTCAATAATACAGTAGTCTGACTTGGGAGCAAGTAGGACTGTGGCCTAGAGATTTCAATACAGCTGGGGGGGGATCTTTTTTGTCTTTTTGAACTTTTATCCTTATTCCAAGTTAATCGATGATATACAACCTCACCACTTCAGTCGCTTCTCCCACCCAGTAACTCCCTTCTCTCTCTGGCTCCCAAAGACCCTGGAAGGACTTGGGGTAGAATGAGCTTGCATAGCCCTCAGCAAACCTGCTCAGCTACAGCTGGGAGCCGAGGGCTTGCTGGTGCTGACATCAGGTTGACCTGGCCAGTTGCAGACCATCTATAGCTTTGCCTAAATTAGAAAGTAAAACAGGGAGACATTTCCTACATCTGTGGTTGGTCAGCACATCCATGCACATAAGAGCTCTTATTTCCCAGAAAAGGCTGCCCACATCCAAACTGCCTTTGGGGAATGGTCTCTGGCCCACATGATGCCCAGAGGCCAGAGTCATTCCCTGAAGCAGAAGCTCCTCTCTACTCAGCCACCTGGTAGCTTCACTGGCAGCAGCCAGCCTTGGAGGAGAGTGGCTTGCAAGAACTGTTCCTGCACCGGTAATACCACAGCAGCAGTTTAGCTGTCCTTGCTCATGACACAGAAGTCGATCCCTTGACCCAACCTGCAAGCAAGTTGGTGTCAGTTACCGACTAATGCCTAAGCCCTTGCGGGTTGTTTTATATACATCGCATATACACTATGTATGTATGTATGTACCTCATGCGGCGTGTTTCACCTTAAGTGAGTAGTTTTGTGCACCCCACTGAATCCTATCTATGAATTAATCCAGACTATTCCCAAGTCTCCAGAGGAGAGCCTGTGAAGTGCTTGAGGTAAAGAACAGTGTTTCTTTACTGCCTTAAATAGATTGACCTTTCCCTGAAAAACATGTTAATCAAAATCAAAAGAACAGTAGGTTGTATTTTCTCTTATATTATTTTCATCCTAAATTTATGACTATGGTATTGAGGGAAAGAATGTTTGCATAGCATGATGTAGAGCAGACATCACACAGATTAGTCTAAACAAAAACACAGTGATGACATATTACTTCTTTTACTTATTTATGCTAACAGAAGTTATTAATTTTAGACCTAAGCAGACAATATGCATATTCTTTGAGTCTGCTTCACTGCAGGCACTTTTTTGATACACACAACTATTAAATTTGCAAATTGCTCAGAAACTTCTGCCAAATTGCAATCAAGCAGTTGAAAGAACATGGCATATCCAATTGGGCATCTGCAACAACAACAACAACAAAAAAAAGATGAATGTTTTCTCTGTTTAGATATATGTTTGAACTTCTGAGAATACCAGCTCTGTGCAAACTCTCCTGTATGCAGTTTGCAAAAGGGCTCAGAAAGAGTCTTGATGCCCACAGGCTGTAGAGAGTCAGCTTGGTTGGTCCAATGGCTCTCCATTCCAGCCTTTCATCTTTTAATATATAAACTCTGCTACTGCTACCCTGCAGAGTCCTATGGAAATGTTCCTTGTAGCATAAGATTTACCAAGGAAGAGAGATGAGGGTGCAGGAAGGAAAGGGCAGGTTTTCTGAAGGAGAGGATACTACTGCCTCTGCATGGTTGCAGCAACAGAAAAAGCCGTTTCCCTTCTCTCAACCAGCGAACCATGGAGGCATGGACAGCACTTCCAGTGTGTTAGTACTTGTCCACAGATCAGCAGGATTTCTTAAAAATGTGCACATACCTTATGTCCTTTGTAGGACTGTGGTCGATGTGCACTTCCACTACCAGTTGTCACTAACTCATTACAAGTGCAGTTTGAGACCTGGGAAAATTAATTGAATACAGGCTGTGGTAACAAAATATTGAAACACTTTTATGTGTCTTGATGGCTGGTATTTTGCACTGTTCTCTGGTACTGTCTTCTAGATTTAAAAATACATCAATGTGGTACAGTAGGACACTTTCTGGGTTGGTGTGGGCAGATTTTTCTAGGCTGCTCATGGATCTTCTTGGCTTGCTGTCTAAATTAATGTGTAGTATGTGTTCTCCTCAGTTTATTCCACTGGTGCAGTCTCAGAGGCATTGAATGACTATAAAGGATAACATACTGCCTGAACAAGGCTTTGCTGCAATTTGCAGCCTTGTAAGAAAAGGGAATTAGACTGAAATTGTCAAGGAAAAGGTACTGATGAAGACCAGGAATCTGATGTACTCTATTGCAGCCCTATATAACCAGCAGTATATAGAGCTGTGAGCTCATCATTGGAGACTAGATTTTTAGCAGTGACTTCTGACTCTTGTGCTAAAATGTGCCTTGAAGCAGGCTGTGCAGATATTTCTTTTAAAAACTGGAGCTTATCAAATGGTACTGTAGATGCTAAGGGGCCCCAAGGGACTGCAGCTTCCAGCATAGGCATCATTCAGAGACTGGTAGATGGGTTTATTTTGGATTCACAGATTCATTTCTCTTGATCTGCCCATACATGCACATCAAAATGTCTAGAGAAGTTTAGAGACTTTAACTATGCCAAATGTACAGCAAACTATATGAAGACTATCAAAAATTCATATATAAAAAACCAGAAAAATATTTTCTGCTACACCATGTTCTTTGGAACTAACTATGGTAATAAAACATAAAAACTTCTGTAGCCTGCAGTTTTAAACATATTTATTATTTGGTATAAATACTATCCTGTCCTATTAAATAGCCATATCAAGTCTTGTGCATGGTCAAAATTAATCACAACCGGATTGTGATTTAACAACTGAATGAGTCATAACAATCAAATTTTATTATTTTGTCATTCTAAAGCAAAAATCAGGCTTATTATAATTAAAATGCAAATAATTTTCCATAGGTATGTGCCAAAATATGGATATTAGTTAAGTCTTAATGGTTTCCTTCTGAGTTAGGATTTTATTAGGGGTGATACTTAGGTCTGATGCTCGTGTTCGTTTCTCAGTCACAGTCTTTAGCATTCAGAAGGAAATCAGCACAGACAGAAAAATTGAGCAGTGAAGAGTCTTGCCCATGGCTTCACTTTACTTCCAGGTCAACAACCAACTCTCAGATCCTCCTTGCTGCTTTTGTGCATGGTCTAAGAGGAAACTAATCACTGGGCTCAGAGGTTCAGTTTCACAGGTCCAGGTGAGGAAGTCTGAACACTAGGAACATGCAGGAAGCCAGTGGCAGCCGTCAGAAGACAGCCTGAGCACCCTGAAATGCCAAGTCCTGCTCTCAATGAGTAACAAACGAGCAGAGCACCAGCACATATGATTGAAGTTCTTGCATTTTCTTTATGAAAAATAGAAAGTGCTTTCCAGTGACTTCTACATATCCCTCAGTGGGATGTTCAAGGACTCTGAGGGCTGAATGGGTTCAGCAGCCACAGTGGAGAAACCCCCTAATGTGGGCAGAAGAACGGGCCTAATAATTGTCATCCTCTGCACCATCTTACAATCTGCAGTACCTCAGAACCCATGTTGGGGTGCAGCGGTTAAAGCCTTCACTGAGCCAAGAGTTGTGTGCATTGCAACTGAAGACCAAACTGTGGTCTGCCAGTGGTACAGCATCTCTGGCTTAGACACAACCAGTTGCAAAAATTAGCGACATTAAATCTATTTGACTTTGGAATAGTATTAATGAAGAAAGAGATGCCAATAATGGTCCACAGCTGTAGAGAGAAGAGGTGGGAGAATTAAGATTTAGGTCAGTAAAATAAACACTGTTACCATGACAGACTAATCTCCTCCAAGTAACTCTGCTCGTTTTTTCCCTGGCTTTTTGTAACCATGAGGAAAAATGCCAACAGTTCTGTCTCACAGAGTTTACAAACCACCTCCCTTCTGAACTCCCTCAACAAGGGAAAAAGAGGACATTCCCTCACTTCATTTGAGTAACTTTTTTTTTCCCTTCAGTAATCTTCTTTTCTTCAGTGGAAATGAATATGGGTTCAGGTGCCTCCCTGAAGGCATGGTATCTCCCTGTGAAGCTCCCTGTGAGCCAGGAACAAGGAGCTGTCACAACAGCATGGTTAGCATCAGCACCAGGATAGCAGAGCTGGGTCGTTAGTTATCTGTAGAAATATCTAAGGAGTATTGAGCATCCTCAGCTTTTGATTCACTCTTTTCAGGATTAGTCTTATAATATTTTTAATGGGTATCCATTCTGTTGCAATGTATAGGAGTGCAGTGACCCTTGAATGTCACCATCTAACATTACATTAATTCACTCTTAATGAAACTAAAGAGGGCTTAGAGAGGTTTGTGACCAAGGGCTGTTCACTGGAATTGCACCTTTCATTAACTGACTTTGGAGAGATGAAATAAAATTAACATTTTGAAATATTTTGATATTGGATACACTGATTTTGAGAGCAGCAAATCCCTCTGGTTCAGACCCCAAATAGGGGCTTCTGATGATTAGGATATAAAATGAACTGTGAAATCCTATATGCCTAATATCCCTTCCTAATGCAAATCAAATTTGCTACCCTGCCAAGTAGTTTGATCCTACATGGCAGAGAAGCAAGGCAGTCTGCAAGCAAGAGCTTACATTTAAAAGATGAAATGTTGGTGGTTTAACAGAATGGCCCTTTAATCCTGGACACCTGTGTATAAAGGTAAATGAATACAAAATGAAAACTTACAATAGTCTCATTGTGTTCAAAGGGCAAAAGGAAAATACATCAGTCACCGGGATGTGCCAGAGAGTAGGACTGAGATACACCTTTCATTTTTGGACTGGCTTTTAGATACTATCCCTGGCTAAAGTTTGGAAGTCCTAATCTTGGAGTAAAGGAACCCATCACAGAAATCTACCACCACAATGTGTCAGGTAGTCTGTAATCTGAATGGGCTCCAGGAGTTTAAAGTACCTCTTTGATTTGAGAGGTATTGAACTGCTGCTTATTGCATTTGAACACTTAGAGTACGAGGGCACTAACTTACATGACTCTTGTTCTCCCTATGTATGTTTAGTATGGGGAGCCATCTTCCTGCAGTTCTGCTTTACTGCTCAGTTAGCTGCAGAAAAAAAAAAAAAAGAAAAAAAAAAAGAAAAAAAAAAACACAGTATATACGAAGTCCTCATTGAACATGTTTCTTAGCATGTAAAAAAAAAAAAAGAGAGAGAATTAAAATAAAAACCCTCTTAACCACTCACTTTCTAAGATTTGGACATAAATTGCTACAAAGAACATGATATATTAAATCCATAACTGCCTTACCTTTGCTGAAGATCGGATAGAATCAGAGAGGATTTTTTGTCTAATATTAAAGGAGAGATTGTTCATGTTGGTGAACTGAAGAAACTATATAAGAACAGTTTATCCATGTAAAAACACAGCCTGCAGATTGCTGCCAAGGACAGCAAGACCTATTTTGATCTGGTGAGTAAGTCTTGGTCACATATACTAAGAGTAGCCTGGGGAAGCTATAAGTTACATACATAATTTTTTGTAATTAAAAGATGCCTGAAATTTGATGCAAAGTAGAGCACAATTTAGTCATTAAAACATTGTTTTAGTGACTAGTTACAATACCCCGAAAGGGATTGCTAAGGGAATGGGAAGAAGGGGGAGGGATGGAAGGGACGG
>VXAA01006098.1:575028-617270 GCA_013399115.1 Anseranas semipalmata
AAAGAATACACAAGATACTTTCTTGCTATTTCTGTGTAAGCACTGGGGGTAGATGCCATGTTCTCGTAAGTGAGAGAAAAAGCTGTTTACATCCTGTTTTGAATGCCAGGGTTGTGTCCTTCAGACTAGCTCTGGAGAGGCTGCCCAGGGTTTGAAGATACTCATCACAAAACTGCCCATTTTGATGGGGGTTACCAGAGATGAATGACTACTTTTTAAGCCTACTTGGGGAAGAGATCTATATTGCTGTCTAACAAGGACAGTCATTGTGACTCCTTGCTTCATCTCTCTGCTTAGATGTAAATTGGATCTGCTTATGTTGATTTACTTTTTTTTTTTTTTTTTTTTTGGAAAGAAGAAGTGTGAGGGAAGATGTATGTATGGACTGTGTGTGTCAGCTATGTCTATGCAGCTCCATTGCTGTTAGCTGAGATGGTGGTTTGGCAGAAAGGGCATAACCTCATGACTCCACTTTTGCCTATTCATAGCAGGACCAGTTGACTCCCAGCTTCCCTGATCACTTTCCCGTTTGAGAGCAAAGATTAAAAGAAAACAGAGATGTAGAACACCACAAGGGGTTCCAGGTAACTTCACTACACTTAGCATATTCATCTGATCACTCTCACACGTGGCAGGAGAAATAACTGTGCAAGGCTGTCACTGACCTGATTGAAAATGAGTTTGTTGTATTTTGGTGAATATATATATCTTTTTCCTAAGAGAGTGACATTTAGAATAAAAAGCTACAGGCTTAAAGCTACAGCATGTACCCTGCTTTAATCCTGCTGAGCAGAAGAAATAAGAAAATAGTTGCCTGTAAATACATTTCTCCTCCTTTGTTTTGTGAGTTGTTTATAAACCTGTCATATTTTCTTAAATATTTCTGTAAAATTATCAGACAACTAATTCTTAGTCTGTAGGTTGTCAGTAGGTATTTCACTGCTAGTAATCAAAATTTGAAATTGACTTGATAAGAGTTATTCTTAGAATCATCTTTCTGATAAAAATGTTTAAAATTAGGAATTCAGGAAATGACCTCTAATAATATCTTTCAAAATTTGCTTAACATAAGTAGTGTTTGTGAGCTGTCTTTTCTAAGAACACAAAATGGTTTGAACAAAATCATAGCAGAAGTGTTTAAAAATGTGAACAAATATTCATAGATTACTTTTTTTTTTTTTTTTTTTTTTTGTGGGAGTTTTCGNTCTGGAGCAGTTGTCTGGTCTGCTTTCCTAGATGGTGCTTAACTCTCCTTCCTCACAGAGAAACAGCAGCAGGAACCTGCTGATTCTCTTTTCACAGTTCTTGGATATGTAATTTCACACATAGAGAAGAAAAATTGTGTGAAATGTTGTAACTGACATTGTCAGTCAGCAGGAAACCTGAAAAGAGATATTGAGATTGAGCTGTGAAAAGTGACAATAGAGGAGCAGTACATTTTTATGTGATAGATAGAGCTGTAGGGCACAGGTCATTGCAGCTTGCAAGGGGCAATCTTTGTGTTACCGATATCCCCAGGGCTGCAAAGGCTGAGTGCCATGCTTGGAAAGCTGATGGGCAATTTGCTAATGCAGCAATCTGAACACAAGAAGAGGAAGCATAAATGTGAGGGCCAAAAAGCAACACGCAGTATATGTATTATACAGACGTATTGTCCTCCTCATTGCTTATTCTGGTGGCATACAGTGGATATTTGTAAAAAACAGTTTTTCATACGCAAATGTATAAAGCCATAATAACTTTTTAAACTGGAAAGTTTTACTGCTGAAAACTAACACTGTTTTTATGTTAAACTATGGTTGTTTGATCAATGGTACTGTACAAATTTTAAATCTGCATGATTTCTCAGGTGTTTCACACACACTAAAAATTGTTAAAAATTGAAAGGAATAAACAGTACCTTCACCACAAGTACCTTCTAACTTGAGGAGCTGCACTTGGAGACCTTCCTCTGTTTCCCTTGCTGTTCTGTAACTTTACAAGTCTGAATATGGGAGGTACCTTTCTTAAATCTTCCCAGCTGAACACGTGACTTACAAAGTTGGCTTAAAAAATAAAATTAATAATAATAATGGTAGCAGTAATAGTAATAATAACAAAATAAAATCATACACCTACTTTAAAAATGCAGTTCTACTGAAAGTTAAAATGATTTTACAAAATCATGCTGATTTCGAGTTCTCTTTACATCTTCTTTTCATGATATATTCTATTTTGTCAGCTTTAGGATAAAGTATTTTGATTTTTTCTTTTTCAAATTACTGTTCATTTTGGATATTTTTTTAATTATAGCATGCAATAGGAAATAATTTCATTGTAAATACATTTTATTAAACTGAAAACACTTAGTCAGTGTGCAGTTTTCCTAGCATTTTCCTGTACAGAAAATTTAGACATTTTCTGATTTGACATGAAGATAAATTTGGAAACTTCAGAAGTATTTGGGAATGAAACAAATTGTCCTCCAGCCAGTTTTACTGTCCAGGCTTGTCTGGACCATTTCCACAGATGGTGATGCCAAGAGGTTCTTTGGCTTCCTGCTCTGAAAGTATTGTTGTTTCTATATTGTGCTTCAGTCTGTAACCTGTGTTGTCCCTGGCATTGCCCACTTCAATTTCTTCTGTGCTCAATCCGTATATTACTACAAAATTAAGATAATAAGAATAATTGCTCCTTTTTTAATAACACTTCATGTGTTTATGAACAATCATACACACACGAGTTATTTTCCAAATCATTGCTCATTTTTGTTGTTCTCTTCTGAGTTCTCCAATTAGTATGTATTTCTTTTTTTAATGTGGTGTTCGTAACAGCATGCAGTGCTCCAACTGAGGCTTATCAAGTGAAGTAGAGCAGAATAATTACCTCATTTCTTTTATGCGTGACATTCTTATTAATGTGATTCAATACAGAACATTTGCCTTGTTTTGCCACAGCGTTGCATTGTTGATTCATATTCAAATAATTAGTCACTGTAAATCCACATACTGCTCTGTAAGTCTGTGTGCTAGTATGGGCTATCCCACAGCTGCCAACGGGAGCACGCAGGAGCTGCAATGCGAGTGCCAGGCACCGTACAAAAAAGAGGTAGGTAATGTCTCTTCCTAACCAGACTGCTGAGTTCTGTACTCATCTGTGATTACTGGTTTCTCAGAAGATTTACAGTATTATAAGTATATCCCAATTATAAGTGATTTCAGACTGCTGTCTCCAGTGTATAATACTTCATCATTTGTCACTTCTCTCTTCCAAAAATAAGGATTCACACTTCTTTCCACATGCATAGCCTCCAGAAGATGTAGTAAGAAGCATTAGAATAATGGAAATTGTCCTTGTCCTGAGATAAATATTACTGGAGTCATTGTAGCAATAATAATAAAATATTCATTTCTACTGCCATTCCAGTAGTGTCCCAGAGCCCTAACCAAGGCCATGAGCTGTGCTATTGCAGAAAATGTGAATGCAAGGACTGTGCTTATATTGGACGTTTGAGAGATGTTCTCTCTCCTGAAGAATCCTGAAGTGGGGTCATTGGCACCATCACTATAACTCTGTTTGGACCTCCTTCTTCATGCCTGGATTCTGGCACTGTTTTCCTGAACTGGCAATAGGTATTTTTTAGATCACAATACGCATCACAAAACATAATTTTCTTCAACCACAGGCACAGAATTTTGCTGTATGCCTCCTAGAAAAGTCTTTAGATAGGAACAGAGGACTGATGGCTCTCACTCTGCTGTGAAGTGTTCAACAGGAGAGCAAGTGCCCTCCTGCCCAAGAGGCTGTGAAGCTTTTGCTTCCTGAGAATGTGCTACACATAAGTATAGTCCCACAGATATGGAGAGCTATTTTTTTCCCCAAATGAGCCCAGGGATTCATTTCAGAAAATGACAAGTTTGTGTCTGTGTGGCTTTTGACAGGTGACATCAAACTCATCTGGCTTCATTGGCAGGATCCTTGGTGAGGCAACTGCTTCTCACCCACGTAAACAAGTTTTCATTTTCACCCTAAAGGGTCAGGTTTAGCTTCCTTGCTTCAAAAGGACACACACACAGAGGTTATGATCATGCTTAATTCACCTTCCCAGGCAGGGTGCTGCTTCCCTGGGCCTGTGGAAGTGGTGGTGTTAGAGGGACACTAAGGTCTGTCACATAGGCTCACCTCCAAAAATGAGACAAACAGAAATAATCAGTCTCAGCTCCTAGCCTTCTTCCAGGGTGGTTTTATGCATCAAACAGACAGGAGCTGTGGCCACTTTAGTCACTGTACCCTCACCTGAAATGGGATAATCTACAGATGTGGTTTGGAGGAATTTGGCCCATAATGCCCTGAAGTAATGACTTGAACATGGGTCTCCTGCACCCCAGGTGAGCCCCCTGAATAGAAGGCTGTTATTGTCCCTTTTCCACTGGACTGATAAATATTTAATTATTTCTATAAAAGCAAAGCAGTTCCAACAAAATAAAATGAACATACAGGCGTAGGATATGGGAAACCCAGGAAGGGAACCTTTTCTTGAGCAGGCCTCACAGGAGTGTGGTCTCACACACCTCAGAGGAGTCCTGCTTAGCCAGTGAGATATTTTTCATTTAACTCCTTTTCTCCCTGTTTTTTATGAAAAAAAAAATAAACAAAACCTTTTTTTAATTAAAATGACTTATTTTTCTAAAAACCCTTCTGAAAACTTCAGGAGATATGTACACATAGAGTGGTTTTGCTAATTAAAGATATCCAGAAATAGTTCAAACTCATCCCCCAAATGAGTTTGTCTTAAAAACGAATTTGGGTGCAGCTTATTAGATTTTGTTGTTTAGACCTAGGGGATCTCTGTTTCTCTCTGCTTTTTCTTCTAAAAATGGAAATTGAAGTACTTACAATACCATGTGATCCCAGGAAATAGAGCTTGGAAAAAAATGTAAACCATTGTGCCATAATATTTTCATCTGGCAATATTACAAACTAGGATTTTCAAAGAGATTTGAGGAAATACAGGGGGCAATGTCTATTGAGTCACACATGAAAATGTTAAGTACTTTAGATTCCTTTCAAAATCCTGGACACGAAGAATTTTACATCTACAAAGTTAACTGATTTACTAAGAAGTATAATACCAATTATACCATCTGCAAAGCCTCTGAATGCAGGGTGCAATAGTAAGAAAAAAGCCCCAGATCCACATCAAAAGAATTTGAGTTGTTATGAATTTGTGTTAGTAGTCACAGTGTATTCTGTGATTGGAAAGAAAAATGGCAGACACTGGTTCAATATGCTAGAAAATGGATTTAGACTCCTCTGAGACCATGAATCCCTAAGGGAGCATTGTTGATCTGAAGATGATAGAAAGATAGGACCAGGTCACATGCTGATGCAAATGAGCATAGTTTTCTTGACATTGGTGGACCTGCAGTGATTGATTCCAGATGAAGTGATGAGATGATTCGGGTGCGCTGTGCCCTCCTGAAAGTCTGTTGAGAGATGCTGTGAGATCAGTATTGGGACTGCCTCACTAGAGGCAAATACACAGTGCAACAGTCTTCCCTTTAAACAGACATGGAAAGGAAGAAAGCAGCTGCATCTCTCCCTGTTTTGACAAAAAGGCAGCCTTTGTTGAAAAAAACGTAGTGTGCTCAGTAGTCAGGAGTTTGGAAGGGAGGCAGTAAAGGCAATGCTAAAGCACAGAGGCAGAAAGAGCACCAGCAAGTTAACTTAGAGCTTGTAGGTCTCCACTGATTTCACCATCTTCAGAAAACCCCAGTGTGTACTTGCTTTTACGCCTCTTTAGATGGTCATTGAGGTCTGACTCATCGAGTGCTCAAGTGTGTTTGCCTGGGAACAGGATGAACGATGAGGTTTGCTCTAAAGGCAGCCTAGTTACAACAGTAGCACAACTGAGTCAGCTTTCATAACTGGCTGAACCCAGCACTGCCCACAGTACAGCAAGAGTCTCCTGGCACCCAGCAGGGGCTGCAACACTGGGTCTAGACACTGAGTAAAAATTCAGGCAGCTGGTTTGAGCCAAGCTTCATGGTGTTGTGGCTAGTGCAGTAACTAAGGTAATTCACTGATGCTCTCCCAAATCATTTGTATCCTAACAATATAGATAGGCCTAAGCATGACTGCAGATACTCACCAGTGGTTCAAGGACTGTCTAGAATATTTAAATGTTTGGCAATGTGCTCCCTCTGGAAATTAAAGTAAAAGGTATTCATTGGCTCTGAAAGCCTCAAAACACTTGACATAAATCGCTCCATAGTTGAAATGACAGTATCAAAATGCAAAGACACATGAATCTTGAAGTCTTTGTCATAGAGTCAATAAAACCTGAAAATATATTTTTACTGTTTTTTTCTTAGATCATTATTTACAGTATTTAAAGGCATTGCAGAGGTTTGACAGTTGAATTGGCTCCTTTATAGAGAGCTGCAAACCTGCTGCCACTACTGTTCTTGCATTATCCTGCATTTGCCCATCAAAAGAGAACACACAAAACTGTTTCAAAGTAACTAATTTTCCTAATATTGAAACAACTGACTAGTAAACCACCCAATTAAGGCTATATTAACTGGGATATTTTATCTCACTCTTATTTTCAAGAGTCAACAATCCAAGTACAAGGAGACTAATGACTTAAAATTCAGCCTCTTCTGTACAACTGATGGAGTTTTGTTCCTGGGCTACCTCCTCCTCAATTCATTCAGCGTGAATGGCAGATTCCTACATCGTGTCAAGTTTCAGATCACCATAGAAACAAACTAGGAGGCAGTTTCATTAATCATTTAGAGCACAAGAAGTCTAGGTCAGTCTGATTGCAGCATATAGAGTATCATCCTAGCGCCACATGGGACTCAGTTGATTTGAATTAAAAAAGATTAAGCTGCCCCTAGGACGCTCAGCATCATCAGTTTAAGTTCTCATGTAACAGTGGTCTCTGGAGCCACATGGATTAGGAGACTGAAGCTATGCATTTATTTTTCAGGGCTCAGTGAAACATTAGATGAGTGCAGGTGTCTGAGGGGAAAAAAGGACAAAGATCACATATAGTTTTTTAGACTTGTTGCTGTTCTTTTGAAACTGGAAACAATAACTCAGTTTTATTTCTCCAGTGACAGTTACCACTCTTTTTTTGGCCATGCAATGGTACATCTGTTACCCAATGTTTACAATTGAGATTTATAAAAATTTCATACTACGAACCCTAATTTTAGCGCAGAGCTGCAAGTTGGGCATAGAACAGTTTACATGAATGCTGACTTTTTTTTTCCTGATGGAGTAAAAAATGCACGAAATAAATACTGGTGACATTTTGGTTTTACTTGAATGAAGATTTATTGCTCCCAGGAAACTTACTTACAGGCAGCTACAAATCAACTTGACTATGAAATAGTTGTATATGTACACCACAAAATGAGCCCCCCCCTTCCAAAGTACTCACCTTATTTATGGGTCTTTCCAGTACTTCAAAGACCTTCAGTAACTTAGTCCAGAGTGGTTTATTGCTCCATAGAACTAAGATATTTCAAGGGGAAAGTTGTAGGTTACAGTGTATTAGGACTCTCTCTTGGGCGGCTGAGAATCCCATGATGCTATATGAACTGTTGATCTAAAGCTTATTATAGCCTCACTTCCCACAGTATAATTCTTAAATCTTTTAAGTTATACAGTACTGTCTTTAATCCCAAGCGCTAAACCTTAAAGCAGAACTAGCTTTCCAAAAGCCAGAATACCATCTGTGAGTAGATGTAATTATGCTTTGTTAAAATACAGTTCACTTACATGCGCAGGTGGTCTATGACCTATTTCAAATTAGTTACTTGAAATTTCAACAAATGTTTTACATAGAAAAATCTGGGAGCAAAATCCCCTGTCACATATTCCTCATGGAGAAAAAAGAAGTCCTCTCATAAACAGAGGTACTCCGCTTTACTCAAGAACCAGAACATCCCACCCTTTCCATTTTAACAATTTGCCCTTGCTGTGCCAGTTACCTGGGCTGTGATAGTACCAATGTGTCAATGGTGAAGCCTGCTGTTACAGCATATCTAGGGACATGGAGATCAAGTCAATATTTTTTTTTTTTCTGTCATTTTTAAATGTATCATTCTGGGGTTTTCCAGGGAAGAAATGTCATTATGCCGTGGAAGCATTTTTAGATTTTCCTAGCACAGTGCAAACTGCCTTATTATTCCACTGGGAAGGGGAAAATGAATATTATCACACATGGGGTCCCTGACCTCTTCTGCTGCCCAAAGCCACCAGAGAGAAGATAGCTTCTGTATAGCTGTTTCTAGCCAGGTAGGCATGGCAGTATTGTCTTCTAATAACCACATAGCAATATTATATGGGCATATACTGCCTACAGTTATTCTCCAAAACACTTCTTGGCACAAAACACCAAAAAAAAAAAAAAATCACATTCACTCTGCTATGCAAAGCAAATAGAAAACATTTCTGACTCATTACATTGACTGACTTTTGTCCTACTTTTCTGTTAAATTCAGTGGCAAAAAAGTTGTGTTCCTTTTTTACTGCATGTGGAGCTGAGCAGAGCTACCAGAACATTACCTGAATTCCTGCACACGGATCATCATCTGAACCACGTGTTTCTTTCATTGCCAGGCAGAACCAATGCTTGACTTGAGCAATAATTCGAAGATGCTGAGGTGTCAAAAAGGATGTGAATCATTCTGTCAATCCTTTTTTTTTCATTCAGCTATTGACCCATAGCTCTGTTTGAATTTGGGAAGCCTGAGGTCAGAAAGAAAAGCATCATTTTTCTTGTAAGCCAAACGTATTTGACTGAGAAAAAGTGAGCTAATAAAAATGGGGAGGTAATTTTTAAAGTAACATTTTAGAGTGCAGTAATTTGTCTAATCATATTGCCCTGGAATATGATTACATGTAATCCATTCATGTTACTCAGGAGGGAATACACCTGGGAGATAAATGATCCATTTCTTTTCTAAGCTTAGCATATGGGTATATGTATAAAATAGGAAGGTCTAAACTCTACTAGTGCTCACCGTCTATTGTCAGTGGAGGACTAATTGAACTGTTTGGAAATTTCTGGTGAGGAATGTACTAATTTGAGTTTAGCTGAATACAGTTCACCCAATTTAATCAGTCTGGGTTACAGAAAATATGGATATAAAACAAATCTCTCTGTCCATATATTAATCCATGCAAAATTCTTGGTCACTTTTCCATAACCCTCCAGTAGTTGCTGGTAGCAAGCAGCGATTTACTGGAAGAATTAAAGAAGCTTCATTCCTCCCACCACCAGCAGCTGTTCAGCCCTGCAGCCTTCCTGCATAGGGCAGAGCTGCACCAATCCTTGGTATATATGACTCATAGGAAAGTAATAAAAACTAGGGGCCAGAAGAGACCTCAGGAGGGCAACCAGCTGACACTGGAAGAGCTAGAGTAGCTCATGTAAGGTCAGAACATAAGGAGCTGGAAGAGACATGAAGGGGAATCATCTAGGTGAGCCTTCCTGGGTGCCGTAATTACTGGGACTCCTGCTCGCACAGCCTTCTCCTTGTGCAGTCTGGAGCGCTGTGCAATGATGGTGACCAGAGCTCTTTCTAAAGGGAACTGTGCAGGTAATACATAAAAGCCACGTGCAAGAAATGCCAGACTCTAGACTTGCCAGGCAGCTATGAGTAGATTGGGCTGTTCAGAAAACCTATGGGCTCCACAGATTTTCCAGGGACTGATTTTGTTGTCACTGCATCCCAGTAGCTGAGATCCTGAACCAGAACTCAGAACTCCTCTTTCAGTCTGGATAATTCACAAGTCTAAATTCATATATTCTGGGATTAGGCCCTCACCTTGTTATAAATTGTAAGTATCATATATGCATTTCTGTCTGGTTCTGGCAAAGTGTATTTGGGTAGCTGTCACGTCATGCCTGGAATGTGATGAAAACAAGAGGTCCTGACTGCTCGCTGCTGAGGAGTTCCCAGGGCACTTCTCACAGGAGCAGGGGTGTTAACCCTGATATCCTGGTCAAATTCCAACAAGGCTAATTATATCCCACTTACCTAAAACTCTGCCATACTTTCCCTGCTTGCTGCAAGGACTTGCTGTGTGCAGCAGCCTCTCTTCTGGTCCTTTTAAAGGCTATTGTCTTCCACATCAGAGGCGGATGTATTTAGGGAATAGCTGAAGTCAGTTCTTAGTTTCTGACCAGAGCAGGAATGTTGGATAAAACTGCAGTTGTTACCACATAGGGTTTGAGGCAGAAAGACTGCAAAAGGAAGAGGAAATATACCATGACTTTGCGAATGAAGTTATGGCCAGTCACTCGTAAGCAATGGCAATGGCCACAGTAAGAGTATCCATCATGCTCCCTTATCTGGCCTTCTGCCTGAGGAGATTAAAAACAGAATAAATGTGGGTGGGGGCTGAGCAATGAGCAGAAGTGTGGGGGAAGAGTGGCACAGGTGACCATTCCCTGGAGATGACAGCAAGGTGCCCAAGGGGGAGAGGGAGAGGGTTGTGCTTCTTCCTGAGTCCAAGTCTGGATAACTTCATGTGGACTACAGTCTGCTGAGGCTGCTTGTGGCAGTACAGTCATTCAAGACTTTATAGTAAATGAGTCTTCCTGAGCTTCTCAGGCCTACTTCTTTCATATACTTATTAAGCAGCACGAAGAGATTATTATAGCTGTATAAAGCTACAGTGGCATTGAACAATGGAAAAAAAAAAAAAGGTTAAAATTTTGACTAAAAAGTAAATTATCAAGGATAACTTTGAAGTTGCAATATTGCATCTTATTGTTTGTTTGGAAAGACAGTGTATATGTGGTGCGTAATACTATGGAAATGGCCACATGATAATCCCAGTGAGACTTTTTGCCTGTTGTTTAGAAATAAATATTTCCAGAAGGAAAACTAATTATGTAAATGCATCTCTGTCCCTTTTTCTACTGGAATCTCATCTATCTCATTATCTTTTCATTATCTGCAGCCACCAAAATATCTTTGAAATGAACAGATATTACAGGTTCACCAATAATTTGCCAGAGCAGACATAAGAGTGGATTTCCAGACTGTGGAAACCATTCTTACTACTCTTTTGCTCTCTTTCCCTGAAAAATAAAGTTGCTTATAGGTCTTCAAAGGATCCTGCTATTTTGTGAGTCACCAGAGCCATCTCCTTATAGCTCACCTTGTATGCTAGAGTCCTGTGTTCAAGGTTCTCTTCTCTCTGATACATATATGTACATATATACACATACACATACATGCATATATATATACACACACATTGCTTAGATCACTGGCAGCATAATGGTTCTGTTATCTAGCAAAATGATTTCAGTTTGCTTGTAATATTTAGTTGAGGAGATGGGAGTAGGATATGCATTTGATAAATTAAATGTATGTGTGCACACAAGTGTATGCACATGAAGAGTTATTCATGTTTTTTAGAAGACAGGTGTCTCTAGCACAGCTAGTAACCTTCAAAAGTGAGAATAAGGGCACAGAGTTTTAAATGCCTCTTCCTGACTACTGTGCCTCCCCAAACAGGCTGAGGCCATGTTAATGGAGAAGCACAAAGTGAACAAGATAACCTAGCAGATGGTACCAGGATGTACTGTACTTTTCCTAAGATAAATAAAGCCTGTCATCTTCAGCACTATCAACAAACCCTACATGTTCTTTAAAGCATAATAAAATACAGTGTTATAGGATTCCAAACTGCTATAAAATTCCATATTCTCTCCCATGCCATTAGGTCCCCTTATTCTGTTTAACATACATAAATATTAATTATGTGAATATGGGATAAAATACCCACTTATCCAGCTCCTTTTCACTGTCATAAACAGGAGCTTAGAGTAAAAGAACAGCATATAAAGTAAACTCTGAACTGTTGCAATTTAGGACTTCAGATTTTAGACTTGTAAACTGTTTTTATCCATCACCAAGAATTCACTGAATGACCACGTTCCTGTAAAAAGCAACAACAACAAAACATTCCATTTCTGCAAGGACTCATGGATTTCGCATCCCAGAACCATAAAAGAAGTGGGAAAAGGAGACTCCCTCTTCACTGAAGATAACTTAGTCTTTCTTTTTTTATTGTAGATACGTCATGTAAATGAATCCTGCAGTTTCTCTAAGAAAAGAAAGCCCTCCTTCATGACACCATCGTCAGTTTGCTTAGACACACGCAGTACACAAAACTAGGGCGAACTTTGTGATTTTTTCTTGTCCCAGCAAAGCCAGTTTGCAGTTTCTCAGCCCCGAAAGCAAAGCAGAATTTCATTAATCCTAGAGGAAAATTCTGTTTTGAAAGTAATCATTCCTTCAATGGAAGTGACTTTACATAGGGGAAGCCTGAAAAGGCTGCTGCCCCTGCCCCTATCTAGCTTTCTTTGTACTTGAAATCTTGTCCTTTCCCCAGAAGCACAGAGTTAGGCGTGCAAGCTAACAGCTAATCTCCTCCTCCCCATGCACAGGCAAATAGATGATTTGTTGCTTCATTTTACAGGCTGTTGCCTTCAGCAGTGCTAATTTTTTCTTATGACCTGGTGTGGTGCTGCCTCCAGTACCTTGTTTCTGGGAGTGACAGACTATCCTAAGCCCAATAAATGCTCATAATGGGTGGTTATAGAAAAAAAAAATAATAATAATTCTAGAAAGGAGGTTCTTTCCAAACCAAAGACTCAGCTCTGTAGTGTGTCCTGCACAGCTTGAGCCATCCAGTGACACTTGGAGCATCCTTAAGCCACAAAACGGTATGAGAGACTGCAGGCCAAAACAGTTCATGGGTTTATACATGACTGCTCCTATATCTGTTTTTTCTTCCTGTCTAATATAATTGTGTTACTATCCTTATATATTTCTAATCCTTTTTGAATCCTGCTATGCTCTTGATCATTCCTGAACTCACCTGGAAAATGGGTAATTGTCACAGTTTGATGTACTAGCAAGGCATTTATCTAAGCTTTTCCAATTATCAGCTGATATTTCTCTTGTGTAATGGAAAACATGAATGCATCTGATATCATGGCTGTGAACTTAACAGTAAACTCAGCTCATATGAAAATTTTCACAAACGTTGCTAGTAACAAGGTCAAGATGTGTAGAAGTCAAACAGTACAATATATTGCTGAGATTTTAAAACAGAGTTTAAAAATTCTGAAGACTTCTCATCCCAAAGTCTGGGTCAAGAAACAGAGCTATGTATGTGCCATTTGAAGCAAGGACTTTCACTGTGCATTGCAATTTTTTCATCCTGAAGCAAAACACTTCCTGAGCCAGTCTTTTATATAAGCTGAAAATCAGTACGGAACTACAGGTCTGTAAAAGCAGATGTCTACATGGTATAAAAGAGTGCAACATGGATGATGGATTTTTAGTTAAGTTTAAGTTTTTCGTTTTGTCATGTTTCTCACATATAATTAATGAGTTATTTCCATAATCAAAAATGTATTACTTCAACAAATTGCTTAAAAATTCAGGCATGTGACATAATGCTACACTGAACTTTAAGAGGTCAGTTTTGAAGAAGGAAAGATGGAAATTTTGGACTTTTATTTTAAATAATTTCCTTACAGTAAACTCCGCCGGTCTGTGGAATCTTGTCCCATGTGGGACTGGTGAGATTCATCCTGGACAGGACAGTGAGAGTAAGACTACCCAAAACACTTGGAAGTATCCCCTGCTTATGTCTTATTTATAGAAGTCGAATGAGTGACAGTCTGTGTTCTGTTGTAGCGGACTTCCATGAGCCTCACATTTACGGTTCTCAGTTGACAAATTGTCCTTTCTTGAAGCAGTACAAGTTAGTCTTTCTCAGTTTAACTCAAGAACACAGGGTCAGTTTTGAACTGGTGTCCAGCCTCCACATCCTTGCATTTAAGACATCGTCTTCATCAGAAACTGACATGTGGTGTGTCTTCTTTTCTGCAGAGTAGATGTGTGATGTGCAAAATAATTTAATGCAGCGCATAACATCTATTACATCACATCAATACCCTGCCAGCACTTTAACAAGATTCCCTTTTCTGTATTCAGCTCCAGGAAAGGACTTTCACTGAGCTGTCTTGCTTAAGATGCAGAACTTTGGTTCAGCCCTTCACAAGAAGCCATCAGCAAAGTTAGCAATTTCCCCCAAATCTTAAATTGTATGTAGGATTTTGGATTGCCTCCCTATTATTTACAGTGTTTTGCTGTTTGTGATTAGGTTTACAGGAAGGCTGGCTGCAAAGTTCTGATCTGGATTTCTCCAAAGTGTTTGGTTCAGTTCTGGGTTGCAGCACGCTGTAGTCAGCATTTGTTCATATCAACATCTGTAAAACATTTGGCATTACTTGAAAATATTAGTCACGATTGTAAAACTAATAAAAGTCCTTCTTTCATATTTTAACTATAAGGTGGTCATGTATGCTGGGCACTCATCATTGATTTAGATGTTATCTCTCTGCTAGTAGTATTTTTGCTGTGCTTGCTCCAAATCCTGGATTTTTGATCTGAGAGTAATTCTCAGCTGAGAAAATTAGTTTAGCTGAAGAGCTGTGCCAGAACTTAGAGGACTTGTAGCTGATTTACATCCAGCTGCTTTGTACCGATTTGTACCAATTCTCAAGCCTCTCAGACAAACTCTGCCGTAGATTTTCAGTATGTCCTAATAAGCAGCACTTTCTTATGCAAAGGGAGGCTTCTCAATTGACAACTGAGTCTGTAATAAAGATGAGGACTTGGTATAATTTTTTTAAACACTCTAAATGAGAAGTATTAGCAAAGTGTTGGGAATTATGGGCTTCAATATGTGAATTACTTACCTATGAAAGACAGACTTATTGAAACAAATGGACTAAATCCTGAGGCACTTTTCCCTGCAGATAAATGCCTGAAGGTGTGTCTAAACACAATAGGCACTGAGCAAAGTCCTGAGTGCCAAGTGGTAAAACGTGCTTCTCATGTGGTGTGAGGACTCCAGCCCATGCACTTGGAATTAAGATGAATTTCAAGAGGTATTTTGATGAGATTATATAACGTGTTTGTCAAGCATATGCAAAATACACACTGCAAATATACATGGCTTTCTAGGTCAGAAAAGCTTCAATAATTGTCTGTGGATGTGCCATCCTTCACTATGGACTAAAGTAAGACAAAGCACTTCTTATCTGCTGTGGCTTGAAATAGAGAGTCAAATATTGTGATTCAGTGACTTGTTAGTCTGAAAAAACTCAGTCATACAGCTAAGCCCTGAGGACACGTATTTCCTGAGCTGAAATCAACCTAAGCTGTCTAATTATGAGGACACCCCAATTGCTTCAGGCTAAAATATACAACTCTTAATTTATGTATGACAGCCCATTCTTGCATGGACTTGCTGAGTTTTTGAAAACCTCTCAGCTTCCATGTTGCAGGATGCGTCCCACTGGCAGTTTTCACTGGGTAAAGCCAGAAGGACTCTTTGAGAGTGTGTGAAATCTTGTAAAAATTGATTAGCATTGGCCTATTTCTACTCCAGCAGAAGTCAGTCAGCAGGAACTGCATCCCTGGCTCCCAGGAAGCAGAGATGAGCTGGTTCTGAGTGTCCTTGAAAATTTGTCCTCTGTGCCCATTAGTAATTATGCGTGGCTGTGCCAAGGGCTTCAGTGGTTTCCCGTGTATGGGTATAAACAAGTCTTTGTTTATAGAATACTTTTCTAAAGCAGGTCTAACATCATGCCTACAAAATTAGTAATTGCATTTTTGGTAAGTATTAGGTCATACTATCTGCACATTGTTCATAGCTGGTGTAGGCCTAAATGAAATTTTCTGTTTGTTCTGGAGATTAGTTTTCACTTATACTCAGGCAGAGCTTCAGATTACACACTTATCTGCCAAATGTCACTTCATTTAGTCTATCCTCCCACCCAAAAGAGGAAGCTCCTACAAAATTTCATTTGTTGGTCTTGTGAAATAACATCTAAGGCTCCCTTAGGTAATGAGCATGAAGGATACTTCCGAGATAGCAGGCATATTATTACTATTAACCTCAGCAATCTCTTCTGATATCATTGTGTCCTGAAGAGGCATTAATGCCTCAGAGAAGACTGTGGGCACACCTTTTCCACTGGTGTCTTTTGTTGGCTGACCTGAGGCTAGCAGATGCTCTATTGGGCTACAGTGAGTTTGTTTGGGACTCTTCATTCCATCTGGCCTCTGCAGAGCGTTCCCATTCATCAATAGACATGTACAAGCAGAACCCTGGGCTGGCTGCCACTCACTCCCTTTCTCCATGCAGAGGAGAAAAGGCGCAAGTGGGGAGAGAGCGGTGAGGGGTGTTGCTTCCCTGCCTTCCTGCTCATGTCAGGCACGTGTTAATTATGACAGTGGTTTGAACATCAAAGAATGGAGATACGAGAAGTAAAGATGTGAGCAGAGAGAAAAAGAGAAAGAGGAAAGAATATGTGTGATGTTACAAGAGGAGGTGTTTGCTAGATCTAAGGGCTTAAATTCCCTGAGGTAATTATGGAAGCATAAACAATAAATCAGGCTTTATCTGGCAAACCTTTGACCATATGAAAAAGGAAGATACATCAATGGGATTATAGGCTCTAGCTCTGTAAGGCATAAGGTACAGCTATACAGTTTTGGACCCTCAGTTTCTCTTTGAACAGCTTTGATAGCAAGGCATGCATAGAAACTATTACTGAGACTGTGCTGTGGGTTTCTTGCATCAGGAGAAAGCTGTTACTGATAACTAGCTACACTGGTTGTATTTCAGGGCTGGGCTCATGTGGCAGTTTTCTTTTTAGCTCTGAAGCCAACCAGCTGTGTGATAACCTCATTGTTTCCCTCCAGGGAAGACCTCCAAGAGTCCACTCTTATGACTTGTCTATGCAAAGGAGAACACTGAGGTGTGGCTGAAGGCTCTTCTTCTGCCCTTTCCCCCATCCCAGTCCCCTTCTCCTCCACTTCTGCAACACCAGAATGAAAGCCAGACTCCTTCTCCCCTTCATGTTTACAGTGATCTCTGTATCACCATTGTCTGATTAACAAAATGATTTGTAAAGATTTTGTTTTACCTTTGATCTTATAAAACAAGGGTAGCTTTAAACAAAGCCAGATATTTTAAAGAACACCACATGGTTTTAATAGCATTTTCTGCTTTGTGTCATAACTTGAATGAACAAGATATGAACAGTATTCTTATTGTCACCACATTTCACTGTGTTATCGCATTTGCTAATATTTCCTAGTTAAAAAAATATTGGCAACTATTATGAAGCTGATGTAACTAAATATCTGCTGCTAGTTCCATCATTAGAGCCTGTTCCAAAGCCTACTGAAGCTGCTAGGAACTTGCTCTCTGACTTCAGTCAGTTTGGGATCTGAAGCATAGAAAGAGAAATGGCATGCTCGGAAGGTTTCCCACCTTTCAGATCCCATTCTTCTGCTCCCTCCAGCTATGCAAAAGCTCTCACCACGTCGCAGAGCACAGTGTGGTTTGGATGCTGTATGCACATATGTGAACATGATGGGTTTATGGGTGTATTTTTGCTGACAAACTGAAATTATGGGAGGAAGAGAGGGGAAGTGCTTTGTTTGAGATTTGGAGTTACATTTTTGAACTGTAAATAGAGTACTTGAGAAGTGAAACAGAAATAAAAATGTTTTCATTTATTTGCAGCTGAAAATATACGGAATGAAAATAGAGAGGTGTAGAGGGGAAAGGATGAAGTCCTGGATGCTTCAGTTTTCCTTTCTCCCCATTAGTGCCATGCCCCTTGCATAATGGGAGAGAGGCCAAGCTAGTGCACAGATTGTTCTTCCACTTCATAGCCATGCAGCTGCATCCTGCCCTGATAACTAATCTCATTTATGTCCTTTTCAGAAGACGGCCTGCCCTGGGTGGCAATTACAGTTGGTTAATTTTGGCACAATGTGATTAAAAGCAGATTGATATAAATCACTGAACAGTGTAGCTTATGAAAATGCAAGTTGAGGTAGCACCCCAACCACAGTGCTGTCATGAGAGAAGCTGAAAGCCAGATGTTGGTCTAATGATAGAAATAATCTAGTAATGGACTTTGTCTATCCTGTGGAGCTTGAAAGCCTTGCTTAATGTTTTTTTGTCAGCCAGATACCCCCATGTTGCAATATATATTGAGCATTTTAGAGGATCAGGAGTTGGTTTAATTGCTTGGCTTGGCTTATATCTGAATACCCTACGAGTAGGTTTGGAAACAGGTTCTGTTGGAGCCCCATGTGGAGAGCACCCTAATAGGAGATATCCTAGGAGAGATAATCTGAGTACCTGAGGTGTCCAGGTGTAGGCACTCTGAATCTTACTTTGTTTTTAAGTAGCCTATGTAAGTCTGTGATTTCATATATAGGTATGAATGAGTGAGGAGTGTCTCTGGAATCAGCAGAGGTGGATGTATATGTAAACCTCGTGTAAGTAAAACTGTAACCAGACAGTCCTGCATCTCATTGCATTTGTCAGAGAAAAGAAACTATATTCACTGAAAATAGGGCCTGTAAGATAAAGCTTTTTTGTTTGTTTGTTTTGTTTTGTTTTTGTTTGGTTGTTTGGTTGGGTTTTGGGGGGGGGGGGGTTGGTTTTTTTTTCATCAGCAGAGATGTGATAGGACAGATTCCCCTTAAGTTAAATGTGACTGCCCTGATTACAAGCTTGTTTGGGGCTCTGTGTGGCTTAAAATATGAGGCTGTCTTGGCTACTGTGCACCCACAGATATCTCTGCTGGCTGAGGAACAAGCATGGTGGCTCCTGAGCTACCACCTACACTCAGCACACTGTCACCTCCTCTGAGATGTCCTGTGTGATACAAGAGTGACACAAGGCGCAGCGAGGGAGGGATGAAGGTCCACAGTGACAGAGTGCATGTACAGTGACAGAGCCCATATGCTACTGCTATAGATTTTGATGACAGATTAGTCACTGGGCTCTGCAGTGAGGAAGAAAATGACAGAAAAGCCGTTAAATTACCTGCTGATATGGTTGAACAAAAGAACCCTGCAAAGATCTTCATCTGTTTCTCGAATGGAATAGTTCAGTTGGAAGGGACCTACAAAGATCAAGTCCAACTCCAATGGATGGCATAAAAATATAAGGCTCGGGGAGAATTTATGCCCAGAAATAGTCTTTTTTTCTAGGGACAAACCCTCCACTTCTGTCAGAGCTATTTTGCACCTTGTATGTGCAGTCTACATTTTGTAATTTTGTTAACAAAAAAGCAAGGAGAGGGAAATGTTTCTGTACATTGCTAGAGATCTGAGCCAGAACAGTCACTGAAGAACTGACAGTGTCCTGATCAGAGACAAATAAATTATGGGGACACATTGTTATATATTTATGCATTAATCTGCAAGTAGCACATTCGGAGATGACAGCTAGAAAGTGAAGAAACCCATTAATGGAGAGAGGGAAAGAGAGAGGGAGGAAGAGAGATAAAAGGAGAAGGGGAGCATGAGCTAATGAGAAGACAACCACTTGGCCAGTAACTCCGCATAGAACAGAGACTGAAAAGTCTCTGACCAGGACTCAGTCTTTGTATTCTATGATATGGATTTTCTTCAACAGCAGAGTAAAATTTTCCTGAGCCCCTTTTTCTCTTCCTACCTCAAAGTATGTTCTAGAGAACCTGTGCTGATTGCATTACATTGCATTTACTACAGAAAAGATGGCAAAGCTTGTGGGAAGGAAGAGGGTTGAGAAACAGTTAATAAAACAGTTAATTAAAGCAACTCATTTGGTTTGGTTTGGTGTTTACCCTAAAATAAGGTTTCATTTTGCACAATATTTTTTTTCATTTTTAAAAAAGCTTCAAAAATAGAGAGAAAAATAATTTTTCACATTCCCAGTCAACCAAAAAAAAAAAAAAAAACAGTCTTTTGCCAAGCTTTTCCCAAGCCATTCATGTTTTGTTTTAACCATGGATGTGCATAATTAAAGAATTGCACTGAGACCTGCTCCCATTCAGTGGAGGACTCAAAGCAGAGCTTCCCTGGTTCCTCAGAATAACCTTCACTTGCATTGGACTCCATGCTATGTATCATTTAGAGCCTAGCACAGACACTTGTAGAGTCAAGGCTTTACAAAGTCAAGGCTTTACAAAGTCTGGACTATTTCTTTCTTTGGTGAAGAGCAGACGGTTCCAAGATTTGCCAGATTCTGTCTGTGCAAACCAAAGGCTTAGAATTAACATTGTACATATTTAATGACAACAGAAAACTGACATGATCTTTTGGTGGAAGAGAGTCTTACACACAACAGTATCTGTGGATTATATTTGTCGCCTTTACGGGCATAATGACTTTTCCATGCGCCTGCTGCTGCTGAAATAGCCATTAAAAAAAACTAAATAGATGGTATCAAATTCTTGTACTATTGTGATAACCTTATTCAAGCAACGAAAGAAACTTCACGCTATTTCAGAAGCTGTACCCTAGACTAAGAGACATGGAAAACAAGGAAAAATAAAGTAAGGAAAGCTAAGACTAAATGATGAACTGTTCTCAAATCTAGAATATCTAAGACAGTAATTTAATGTACAATGCTGTTTTGTTTCTCTTCATTCCTCTGTAATCAGAGAAGACTGCAGATTCCCCAAAATTCAACAGCATGGCTTGTTGGTGTAGCACGGTGGCTGCAGTATGGGAGATTTCCAACAGTGCCAACCACATGTTGTGTGTCTGTTCAGTACAAGCACTTGCAGGAGAGCAAAATATTTGCTATATAATGCCAGTTGCTTTTGCCCCTTAAAAATTTGCCGGTGCTATGAAAAAGTTGCTCCTGTTGGCTGAATATTGTTGCTTCAAAAAAGTATGCATCTGAAATCCCACATATGTGATAATGATTTTGAAAAAGCAGTAATCAATGCAACCAAAGCATTTGCATCTGTTAAAAGCACAGCTTGCTCTTTCACTTGTGTCAAAGCTGCTGGCACAGAATTCAAAGGGCTGGATTGGCAACTTTATCAGGAAGCAAGTGCAGCACAAAGCTATAATAGCTGTCTTCATTAGCTTTTGTTATCTAAAAAATTCCAAGTGCTTTGGATAACATAAGGTGCCACATAACTATGGAAGCTGTTGGGCAGCAGCTTGACTGCCATATGCCTATATCTATAAAGTGTGCTTACCCTCATCTTTAACTACACATTTTCCTTTAGCAGCTGTGGCAACAGTAGTGAGCTCAAACAATTCCCACAGAACGAAAATGAAGCTGGAGGCACGGGGTTCTCTGCTGAGGGAACAGAGGACACAAGCACTGTGGTCACTTACAGACTTTCAGAGGGACCAAAGCAACTTCAGCACCTACTGTCAGATCTATGCCAGCATGTGTTGCAAGGACTGTGTTGCAAAGATTCCTGTCCCAACATTAACCCGGTGTGCCGTGGAGTCATGTACAGTTGCTGGTGCAGTCTGGCACGAATATTGCCAGGTCAGTTCAGCACAGCTCTGAAGGAGCAATCCTGCTTCTGATGCTGGTGCTAATGTATGTGGGTCGTGAGGGCTATCTCTGCACTGCCACTGGGGGTGAGCTGGCTCATATTTTTCTGCATCTGTGGTGTGAACCTTTCTTCTGAAATCTCCTTTTTTGCCTCTTCAGACATGGAACATGGAAGAAACGGGAGATTATGGGAGTGGTTGCAAAGGGAGTCCAAGCTCAGCTAGGAGAAGGCATGCATGGCTGGCTATGGGGATGCAGGGAATTCAGCTTGTTGGTTTTTTTTTTTTTGGAAAGGACGAGTAAAATTTCTCCATGCAAGGACATGAGAGGTTTGTTTTATATGCTGTATTGTTGTGCTCCATGTAAAAAAAAAAAATCCAGACCTCATACAGGACCAAATCCTGCAGTCATCATTTTCTCACAAGTCCTATTTAAAGTTTGACTAACTGTTAGATGTTCCCCTGGCAAAGAAAAATCATTGTGTTCCAATCTTTCTGAAGTTTCTGAAGTTGTCTTTCATTAGAATAAACCTCTCCTGTCCAGTAGCTGAAGCATGTTGAGCGTAAAGAGCCTGCCCATCCTTTCAGCCATGCTCCTGTGTCAGGGATGGAGCGTGGCAACAAGCTTCCTGATGCTTTCCAGTGTAAAATTGGGGTGGTTCTGTCCTCCCTACTCATTTGGATTTGTTCATTCTTCCCAGGAAACAAGTACTGCTCGGTCTTTCATATTCTGCAGCCTGCTTGGAGTATCTTACCATTTGGAGCTGAAGGAAAGGTAAATGTTGTTATACCTAAAGATGTTACCTTTCTGCTCTAATACTGGCTGCAGGCTGACTGTTGCCATGTAGTGGTGTAGAAGAGTACTATACCAGCACACAGTATAAAAGTCACTGCCGTGTATGTGACTCAGAGGGACTCTTCAGCAATAGAATGGGATGCAAGGGCCCATTCCCCAGTTCTTCTCCCTCCTAGCCTGAAATATTTCATAGTGCATTTGGAATACAAGTTTGTACTTTTAAAATCTGACCTTTTACAAATAAAAAAGCTGAGTGGAATCTGTCCAGACACTTTTTATTACAGCAGCACGAGAATTGCTTCATTATCAATCTCTCCCCAGCTGTGGCAATTGTTACTCCCTTTCCAGATAGCACAGTGGCCCTGCACATGGTGGGATAAGGAAGCGACTGGTGCACATCTCCAGCTGCCTCCCACAGCTTTCCATAGTGCCAACAGCTGCAGTTACTACCCTGAACACTGAGCTCCTGGATAGGAAAAAGCACTTCTCTTCTCTTCCTGTATTGCTTAGGAAGGGCCTGGCTTGGTCGCTGGGATTCATTTTAGAGCTGTGAACCTAAGGCACATCTTTGCAACCTGGAATAAAGCATCTAATTCCTGTAGGAGGCTGGTTTAGACATGCCTCTAGTTTAGACATGGCTACTTTAAACATTGTTTAATCCCCCTAGATGGCTCAGAGGATCCCTTTCCATCCAGGGGAATGGTTCGTGGGCATCTTTCCTTAGGTGCCAGTTTGTCCTTGCTATTTCTGTATGAATGTTATAGAATCTACTTCAATTTAACTTAACAGATATGGTTGTTTCTAACACTGCACAAGAAGAGACCTCACACAAAAACAGAAGACCTGAAAAAGTGCACTTTAATTTTTTTTGAAAAAAAAAGAAAGAGAAAGAAAGAAAGAAAGAAAGAAAGAAAGAAAGAAAGAAAGAAAGAAAGAAAGAAAGAAAGAAAGAAGGAAGGAAAGAAAGAGAAAGAGAAAGAGAAAGAGAAAGAGAAAGAGAAAGAGAAAGAGAAAGAGAAAGAGAAAGAGAAAGAGAAAGAGAAAGAGAAAGAGAAAGAAAGAAAAAGAAAGAAAGAAAGGAAGGAAGAAAGAAAAAACACTGTAAATCCATCTAAAAGCAATTCACAGTAGTAATGCAAGTTCATTGTTTTCCGACTATTTGGAGATTGAATTGGGCTTTTGGCAATCTGATAACTTGAGCAAACAACTCTAAACTAGTCTTAGCTTCCCCCTCCTTCTTTAAATAAATCTCAACTTGTAATGTGGAATGTGAATTGTTTTGACTGTTAAACCATTCCAAACTCAAAATCCACTCATCATAAATGTGTTGAAAGAAGAATATATTTCAATAGTGCGGCAGACTCTTTGAGTACAGTAGAGCAGCAGTCTTCAATCAACTAGACTTTCTTTCCAGAAACAGAAAATGAAAGCATAAGTGCCATATACATTTTTAAATGATTTATCTAAATTCAAAGAACTAACTTTTTTGTGACTGATTATAACTGTGTATATGAATGCCTATGGATAACAGGTTTTTTTTTTGCTTTTCAAAATGATATATAACAAAGTTCCATGCAGAGACCTTCTATTTACACATCTGTTCAGCACCTGCCCATAATTTCTTAGTTAGTTTTTATTATTGGGCTTGTCACCATATTAATGTAGCTGTACATTCAAATTGATTGTAATTGCAAATTTCCTGAAAAAGCTTGGTTTCTGCAAGTATTTAATTAAACTGATATCCTAAATTAAAAATAATTGTGTAACTGTACTCCACTACAATAACACATGCATGCTTCTCTCTACAATGAAAATGGGTATTTCACATAATTCATACAATATGTGGATTAATATTCTGCAATTAAAGGTCAGTTTCCACTAGAAAAGGAGGAATAATTAACTTCAATATTTAGAAACCTGACATATTTCAATTAAGCAAGCAATTTGTCACAAACTTCATAAATCAAGTTATCAAGGAACAAGTTAATAATGGTTATAATAAATAGAGGTGGTGAAAAATCAGCCTATTCCTTCTTGTGGCATAATTTTGCTTGAGTAAATGGTTTATACAGAAAGCCTTCCACTGCTAGGTCATGAGGTCATACCTAGAATAGCTCAGTAACTACTGACGTTTATTTCCAGGAGGCCTGTGAAACAGTTGGTAGCCTCTGCTGAGCAGTTCTCTCTGGTACACAAACAAACCCCATGACTCTGTCCTCAAAGCCTCTTTGGTCTTAGGATAAAACAGGCCAGGAGCTGGCCCTAGACCAAGGACGTGACAGCCCCATCCCCAAAGGCATGTCATGAGAATCTGGAGCAGACACTGAGCTCACCTTCCCCAGCAAGTCTGATCCTGGTGGTACAGTCACAGACATCAGCGACCTCCAGGCTGCACTTTTGCATCGCTAAGTGACCACTGAGGCAGAGCTATGGCAAAGCAAAGACACTTGTTAGGAATGAATTTCCCCTCATGGGAGAACAGAGAACATTTTGAGAGGAAAATGTCATTTTTGTTGTTGAAAATACATTCAAGACTTCTATAATACTTCACCTGAAGGACAGTCAAGTACTGTCAGTGTGAGTTTCTGGAGCAATAGTCAAAAACATGCTCCCCAGAAGCCCAAAACTCCCTTTGCTTTTTCCCAGTCCTTCTGCAAAGCCATGTGAGCCAGTGAAGGCTGGTATTGCCTGGGGGGGAAAAGAAAGATAGGTGAACTGACAGAAAAATTGTCAGCTTTTGGTCAGATGCCTGCTGGCTTCCTTTCAATAGACTCATCAAATTCACAGCTTTTCTGTAGAACACTTAGTTTCCATGAGCAAGCCTTTTCTGTTGGAAAATTTCCAAAATGTTTGACCTGACACTGCTCATGCTTATCTTTAAGTAAACTGCAGAATCTGTTTTTCACAATGGCTGAGTTAATCCATTCAGAAATGCTAATGCCAATGAATATATATCCACTGAACAGCAAAATTATGATTGGGATTTTGAACACTCATAATTCAAAGAAAATATGAAACAGGCTTTTGATTTGATCCACTATGGTTATAAGAAGTGAGTATGAAATACTGCTCCAGGCTGTGCTCCAAACCATTCAAAGTCCAATGATTGCTTTTAGGATTTGATTTGAACTCTTACCTATAATTTTTTGAGTATCAACTGTGTTCAGATTTTTTTTTTTTTTTTTGCATGAGGTAGCAAATAAGCTAATATATAGCAAATAAGTAATCATGTTCCCTATTCAATATACATCCCAAATCTTAGCTCTAATCTCAGTCCAACTTTCTGAGGATGCTCCTGATATTACAATCAGCAGAAAAATAGGTTTACTTGCTATTTAAATGATCACCATTCAATCTCAAAGGAAATGGCTGTGGAACTTTCTATTTTCTGTCATTGCTTGTCTCAATTCTTTGTGTACATCCATAGAAAAGCTTCACTGAAATTGAAAGACATCCATATATGATAATAGGTTCATGCCTAAAGTTTCCAGGTTCATAACTAGAGCATCACTGTTGGGTGTGTAAAATTATAGTGACGGATGGGAAAAGTGAGAAAAGAGTTGGCTTTCCAACACCGAGGATCATGTTCTTTCTCCTTCTTTATCGGTGCTCCTTATCATTTCTCCACATGCAACATTAAGTTGAAAAGATGCAGAAAAAAAAAAAAAAATGCCTTGTCTTACAGTAGCCTGTGTTCCTTAACTCTGTTATGTTCATCACACAAGTATAAGTTTGCACTTTTATTTTGGGATCTTAATCCTAAGACAAGATCCTAAGATCCCCAAAATATACTGTCTTCAGCTTGCCTTATTTACCTTTCTGAAAATACACTGTTCATTTCCTGTTGGGCAAATCTGGCGCTGTGGGGGGGAAAAAAACAGTGTAATTAACTTTTCAGGCATAACTGTTTTCTGATAAGTGTTCTCAAAGTATTTTCTTAAGAAATGGCCAATTTGAATTAGAAACTGGCATTTTCTTTGTTTGTCTACGAGGTGCATCTTAAATTCTAGTGTCCTGAAACAAAATGAAATGGGAACTATTACAAGTTATAGAGGGATGATATTTGTTCTGGCATTCTCTGTTGTCCACAGAGTTGCTCACATCAGGATAATTTTTCCTATTTCTGCATTGTCATATACTTGGCAGGTAAGGAAATATAAATAGTAGCATAGTTAATCAATCCAATCCTGTTGGAGAGGGACTGAAGGGAGACCTTTGTTGTTGTGAAAATCTAGCAGTGACAGAAAACCCTGTGCCTCTCTTTGCCAATAAGAATTGGTTGGAAATTGAGTGAATTGGGAAATAATAGCTATAAATGTGCTTATGAATTACTGGCTTGAACCCACAAAACATTTTCATTAACATCCAAACTTAAAAAGTGATCGAAGTTCAGGCACAAACTTAAAATGAAGCATATGGTTAAATGCATATTCTCTTTGGGAGGCATTAATAAAGTCTGCTTTTTTAGCCTGTTATGCTGCCAGGGGAGCTTATGCTCAGAACCAAGGGGACAGAGGGCTTTCTGTAAGGCAAGAGATTTACTTCACCTTTATCTGCAGTAAAGATCATAGAGATGTAAGATGGCTGCCTTCTGCAGATGGAAATAATGGATCTGCCTCTTATCTGCCATTCCAAGTTCATGCAATTGAGGACTATAGATCATTTCTCTTACTGCTTTTTCCCTCCACTCAGTGCTGCCAGAAAAGTGTGATAACTCATTGTAACCTATACTCCGGGCAGCTATCAGATCAACAACACTGATCAGGCGATTACGAGTACTGGAAAGTAATGTGATGTCTTGCAGAATGTATATCTCTGCGTCTCTTGAAAGTAAATATTTGTGTGGGTAGGAGTGATCTTGGAGCATACCCTGACTATAACTATGGCTCAGTTTCTCCTTCTCATGATCGCACATCATCTGGCTCCCATTCAAGGAGTTTTGAGTGGTGGGGATGTAAGTTTGCATTTCTGTATGGTAAACTTCTCTAAGGTCTACCTAAGAGGTGGAGAATGATCCTGAAAGGATTCAGAAAGCTCTCAGCACCTGAGACAAGGGCATACAGTACTTCTGTAGTACAAAAAAAAAAAAAAAAACTTCACCCAAACGGGCTATCATCACCATACTGTGGCCAGTACAGCAAGAAGTTTTGTCCCACTATCCAAGCCAACTCTGCAACCTCAGCCACATTTCTCTTTACTCTGAGCCTCTTCCACAGGCTTGGCTGGGGAGGGATGCTGCTGGGGAGTGGGGCTGTGATCAGTTCCCTTTCTCCGCCATCTAAGTGGTGGGAAAAAGAGAGGGAGCAGACAAGGCTCTGGGTCTTTCCACCTCCTCTCTCCCATCTCCAGGTGTTGCAGAAAGGGGGAAGGAAATGCTCTTTTGCCCACCCCTAGCCAGGAAAGAGGAGGAAAGTGCTCTGAGTGAGATTTCCAGTGCAGAAAGCATGGTTTGGGGTAGCTGAGGGGATGAGAAAGGGGCTGCCCCACAAGAGGTGGGAAAGGGGCAGGTATACAGTGAGGAATCCACTCTCTGCCACCCCCACACACAGACTTATTCCTCTGGGCTGCACTGAAAAGTGCCTTAAAATGCTAGCCCGGGCAGCCCAGAGATTGTCCTGTTCAGCCTTGTGAAAGTGTCATTGTCCCAGTTCCCCATAGCTTCAGGCAGAAACAGCATGCCTTTTCCCTTTAAAATGACAGTCAACCACGACCTTGAATCAGGCTGCAGCAACCAATACCTTCTTCCAACACTTTAAGCAGAAGAAAGTATTGTTACTAAGTAGAACAAATACATAATTCTAAGGATCAACTCATATTCCACATCTCTGATAGAAATATTCCCTCTCTTACAAATGCCTCATAGATTTTCCATTTGGACATGGCCAGTGATTTGTCTACCTATGGTGAGAATAGCAAATGTATGAAGGCTCATCGATGTCAACCAGCCTGACCTTGCTTAGTCCAAAGCCAGATCCATGGAGCACATGTAATATAACACCGCCTTCATTCTTCCCAAGCGCTGCAACCAGCTGGAAGCCAGTCTGACCACAATGCTAGAAGAGCCACCTCAGAGCTTCCCCAGCCAACCAGGACATCCATGGCCCCGAGAAGTTGTTTTGGCTTGCGAGGCTGTGTTTGAAGAGCTCAGAGGGCTCCTTTCCCTCCACCAGATGTCGTCAGTGGCCAATGACACTGAGTTAGTGTCACTTAGTGCTGTTCTTCTGGCACTGAGAATCTGACACCACCAGTATTTTCTAAATGGCATTATGCAATGTATTAAGAGCCAAGGGGAAATGTTGCTGTTTGATAAGTGTTGTCAATGTTCAAGAGGCATTTAGTTAATGCCCTTAATAATATGCTTTAACTTTTGGTTAGCCCTGAAGTGGTCAGGCAGTTGGACTCAATGATCTTTGTAGGTCCCTTCCAGCTGAACTATTCTATGGCATGCTATGCCATGTTATGCTATACCATGCCATGCCATACCATGCCATGCCATGCTATTATATGCTATAAATATCTGTTTTATTAATATATTTGTCAGTATACTGCAGATTTCATGAGTGTTTGAGTCTGTGTATGCATGTGTATGTATGTGTTGGATGGAAAATACAACCCTTTGGACATGAAGGGTAGGAGGATGTGGGACTTTGTATCTCTGTGATATCTTGGCCAGTCTTGGCAAGCAACCTTGCCCCTTTCTGTGCTTTAAATGTACTTGAAATCCAGTGAGTACCTAGTTAAAATTAATGGAGAAATAAAAAGTTGGGGGAAAGCAGGGCAGCATAAAAATAAAAATGCTAACACTAGAAAATATTAGATCTCCATGAGCATTCTTAGAATGCATTTTTTCAAATGAATGAATCAAAATATTGCTCTGGGATTTACAAAAGTCTTCAAAGTGTAATGCATTAAAAAGACTATGACTATGTAATGAACTAATGAATTTTACTTGACTTTCACCTCTCTCCAGTGCTGTAATCAGTAGCCAATACATAATCCATCTTTCCCCCATTCATCTCTTGCCCCAGCAGTCTCTGAAACAGGAACCATCTGGCCAATGCTCAGAAGAAGTGATGGTGGAGCAGAGGTCCTGAGTGCTTCAGTACCCTGTAAAAAGCCTTCCCACAGCTGTCCCTCTTGGTGTGTTCATGCACTTTAGCAAGGCATAGGCAGCAGGAGCTTGGAGGGCTTTTTCCATGAGACTGTGGGATGTATCAAGCTCTCAGACGAATCTGTTTAAAATATGATTGTGCAACATGGCTCTAGTTGTGTTTTAATTCTACCCTGAGTCATGACACTATTAAGGGAAAAAAGAAAAACAACAGCTAAGCAGTTTTAAAAAATTAGGCTTCAAATTCTGCTATTCATTCATCATAAATATGTCATTATTCAATGGAGTCACTATTGGACAAGGAAAATTGGAGTGTCTTAATCATGTTTTTCTATGACTTAACTTGTGTCTTTTTTTGTGATGTTTGTTTTGAAGATAATTGCAGCCCCTTGGCACATATATACCCCTAAGTTATTGATACATATTCTTAAGCTGGAGGAACAGAGTTTAGCTCAGGAAATATTTAGCAAGACTGCTTGTCAGAGAGGATTTCAAGAAAAAAGCTCATAGTGATTTTGTTGCTTCATACAGGTTTAAAATCTTTACAGAAATAGATATTTAATTAATGAAATCTACACAACCCACGGCCAAGTGAGCAATAAGTTGTCAGTAAATTATACCTAGCAGATGGAAGGAAAAAAATCCTGTTGTGTTATTGCAAGGGTGCACTAAGGATGCTGAAGAAGATGTAAGAAGTGAATATTTGCTATCCCAGTATACGTCTAGAGTCCAGCTTAACAACTAGTCAAATTCCATGTTATTGCTCTCTCAAATGATCTGGGGTGCCTGGCTAACAATGTGGCCACAAGAAACAGTAAATAATGTTTTAGATTCATCTTGAGGAGCCTGGATTTCCTGTACATTATTACAGCAGAATAAGGTCACTAAATACCTTTAAAAGTACTGTACTCCAGGACAGGTATATATTTTGCTAAGGAAGTGCATTGCCATCATGTACTTCTATATATAGGTGCAACCCAGATCATGGGTGGGTGGTGGATGCACACCATTACCCCTGCTAAGGCTCTGCTGCTCCTCATACTCCACCACAGAAAGACAGACTTTATCTCTTTATGACAGATCAAGGATATGGTTGTAAAGAGTGCAGCACAAGGCTTTTGCTTCCTGCCTATAAGCTTCAGCTATCAGTTGCAAAAAAAAATGTAAAATGGTCTTATTTTGCATGATTAAATTAAGATTGACACTAGATCAAATTATTTGTTGAAAGTCTGTGATTTCATGTAACTCGCCATGGTTTTGAAGCTAACAGCAATGCACCCATAAATTACTTAGAAACTCTTTTGTATCGACATGGAGCAATCTTTGAAAAGCTACATGCTGAATACGTATTAGCTACATTTATGAACTTTGACACCATCATATGCCAAATAATTTTAATCTTTTAAGTCACCACAGCTTAGAAAAATATTGGAATAGTTTGGGCTTTTTTTATTTCTTAATCCTGAGAGATTTCAGAGATCATTCAAGGCGTTGGTTAGAGTTTTTGGAGATGAATCATGTGCAAATATAAGGACAGACAGACAGACAGCTACTCCATGCCTGGTGCCAGCAAAAGTTCCCTCTCACATCCCAACCAGCATGTCCCAGACTTAAACCCAGCAGGCCCTACTGGTAAAAAAGGTCCGTGGTCACTCTGGGCCAGACTGCATGCCTCTGGCAGACTGTGGGCCTGGAGCGTCCCCTTCAATAGCTGCAGGATCAGTCCCTAGGCCTGCTGCCAACAAACCTGGATGCTGTTTTAACAGATATCTGATGCTTCTCATCTGGGGACAAAATCCACCTAGACAACAATGTTCATTGACCACTGGTACTTTCAAAGTATGTACGCGTGCATGGATCTGTGCGTGAGAAAGACCTGCAACCTAAAAACTGGCATAAAGCAGTTAGGCTGTTGGAAAGATTGGAACTAAATATCTATTATCAATTTTTTATTATTGTTAGCCTAGTGGGACGCTAGCTTTTGCAGCTCATGAAAGATAAAAGGGTCCTCCTGTTGACTATCTCCAGAACACCAGCAAAAGGATCCTTGCTACTGTTGTCTTTCTGTACAAGCAGTATTCCTAACATGGTTTGCATTGCAGTCCACAAGCCTTACTAGCACTTTGAAACATTATTCGTATGAGAAATGCCAGACCTGGCAATGTGGTGATATAATACACTAATAAAGCAAATTCTGCTCAACATTCAATAGGAAAGAATTCTTATTTTATGAAGAATTTTTATTTAATGTATTTTTCTTAAAAGCAAAGAAACTATATCACCCATAATAAATCATTTTTGGTGTTCATTAATGACTTTGTTAACCATTTCCACCCTCTCTGTTTCTAAATTATGGAAACAAGTTTTGGAGTGAAGTTTGAGGCAGCTGAATGCTCCAGCATTCCGCTGTGGACCCAGAGAATTTTCTTAAACCTCTTGCACTACTTCCAAAAACTCTAGAAATACTTTCATGGCAATGGAATACAAGAGGCTGTCTTTTTCTATAAAATACACACATACACACACATTTTCCTTTCTGATTTTCTTCGCATGTGTCAAAGTTAGGCAGGAATTCTATAGCACTTAGTAGTTGCTGATGTAGAAATGACTGCCAAATGAATGGTTTATACTGGAATATCTCATTATTTATATAAGTATGCTACAGTATGGACATTTAATTTAGTTCTCATTCCAAACCCATGACAAGTCACTTTGACACCTTTAAGAAACATTTCACATATGGTAAGATGCAGCATTCAAAACTGTCAAAGGAAAAAAATATATATGACTCAAATTAAAGCAGAGATTTTTAAACAATCAAAGAAAATACTTCAATTTTGTACTGATACATCTCAGCCATTTACTCTTTAATTATTTTAATGGTGAATGAATATTTCTGGGGACCGAGGATGGTACAGTAGGTTTGGGTGCTGGCTCTTTTCACTCTCAAAAGACCTAGTGCAAAATTTTTCATGCATTAATGGAAATATCTTTTTGGATATGAAAAGTGAAAGCCTTCACAGTAAATTCTGATATGTCGTGGGGCTGCTGCAGAGCTGAATATGAGGTAATCCAGGCACGAAGTCTGGGTACTGAGAAAGCCAGGTAGGGATTCAGTACTGCACCTGCACTCCCTATGCCTGTCTCTTACCATCTTGTAGCCTTTCACTTCAGGAATAAAGTAGTCCTGTTTATTCCCAACTCTATGCAAATATACAATTTTAGCTAAAATACATCTCTGCCATAAAACATTTGAATTAAATCAAACTACTTGTGTAATGGAGCTGACTGGAAAGTAGCACAAAAGCTTGATTTACAGTGTAGGCTAGGTGTGGAAGTGTTTGGTTTCAAGGCTGACAGTTCATACAGAGCACTTTCTCTACAACATGAGGGTTTGAGCCATGCAGTCTGGCTTTGGAGAGGCAACTGTCTGGGTACTACCAAGATTTGGGGTGCAAATGAAGTACCTAATGATTTGCTGTGCTCTTCAACTATGGCATTGCAACAAAGCAGTGATGTCTTGCTACTTAGACAGCAGCAAACAGGCATGCGCATGTGGTGAAAGACCCCATTTACAGCTAGATGCTTCTTCCAACACACCTTGCCTTGGGGGATTCTCACAAGAATAGGTAAATGCCTTTCAGCACTTGCCACCAAGATGAAAATGCACAGAGGTGCCTGAGTTGTGTAGTTCTTGCCTGAGCTTGCAGTTGCCTGGTCTTGCTGTGCAGGATGGAGGTGGGCTCCAGGAACCACTGGGTTCTGGATATGTGTATAAATACATACGTAGAGATATACAGATATCATAAAGGTATCAAAGGGAAAGCAGAAGTACTTTCTGTCTAGAAATAACTGTGTGCAAAAAATAAGTGTTTGATAAAAAGACATGGAAAAATTGCCACTAAGTCAAACACTTAAAAGACACAGAATGCAAGGAGCTTAGGTTTTTCGGGTTTTTTTGTCTGCTTTTTTCAAAAAATGAATCTTTGACAAACATTTTCTTTTAAAGGACAAGGGCTTTTAGCCAACCAGGATAACAACATCACCAGGTGTTACCAAAATAAAGATGAAATACTGTCATTTATAAGTTCCGAAACTTTTTCTAATCCCTGTTCTTCTTTTCTCTACTCATTTGGATCTGCCCTACCTCCTGTGTGCCTCCACTCTCCAATCTGCTCCTCGCCTCTCTCAATTATAATCACAAGTTGCTCCCTTGACCCTAAGTGTGAGAATCAAGATTATGTTCCAAGAACATCTCAGAGGAAAGAGGGGAAAACAATGGCTGGACAGTTGTCCTGTTTGTTGGGGGGGGCGGGGGGGGTCCCCCTTTAGAATATATTCTGTGTCCTTTCGAGGGGTGTGTGCCCCCTCCCCGTGCCAAGCCCTCCCCTTTGCAGAAGCAGCCGCCAGCCCCCTGCAGCGCATGGGGTGACTTTGCAGCCCTGTGAACTACAGGAGTACACACGTGTACGCCAAGAGAGCCAGTTGGTTGCCCAGCTTGGGGCCCCAAATTTCAAAGTGATCTAGAATTAGTAAGAAGGAGAGCTGTGTTTTTTCCAAGGAGGCTCATGCATGTCCTGAGCCAGCTAGTTTGTTACAAAACTGATATTTTAATGGAGACTATGAATGTTTGTGCTAAATGGAAAATGAAAGGGGACTACCCCACGTTTAATGAAACAAAACACAAGTGAGTCAGTCTTTAAATCTTTCACCAGATAATTTCTCTCTCCTAATGTGCTCTTTCTATCCACTAATTTGACAGTGTGTTCTTTTAAATGTAGGTACCTGATCAATGTCCCTGTGTAAGTTCATCTGGCTGATGAAACAAAACAGCAATATCTAACGACAATGTTTGGCACAGGTACAAAAACAATCAGTCTCTCCCATTTATCTTGAGATTGCATGCAAAGTACTCTGAAATAAAAACACACTACATCTCTTCTATTTTTGATGTTGAAAGATTTAAAAAGTGTAATCCACATTAAGCTTCTACATTTCACCAGCCAACTCTGACTGAAAAGTGTGTGCTTTTAGACAGTATCGGCACTATTCGTTATTGCTTCTAACTCTGCAGCTGTGGTTTTTTTCTGCTCTTCCTCATGGAATTCCTGAAAGTGATTTGCCAAATCATATGTAATGTTTAATTCATATAAGTTTCATTTTCTCCTGTTTCTTAAGTGAAGCCATTAAGTTAAAACTTGAAATAGAATCTCATACGTCCACCTTGAATGCTGAAGAATAAACCACAAAACAGAGATCTGAGCAAAGTTATAAATGTGCATTTGAGAAATGCTTGGGTTATTCTTAATGTTTCTAAATCAGGCACAATGTTTCCAGTATTTACAACTAAATCTATGTGCTGTATTTAGAGAGCACTTAACAGCTAATGATACATGTTTTAAGTATTTAGTCAATCACAAACAATTATATATTTATGTCTTCTAACTTTGTTCCCATCAGCTCCACCGAATGGACAAAACCAGCAGTGATTTCCATGCCTGGCAGAGTCCTGGGCATGGTTTTGAACTGACTTTTGCAAAAAGCACCTTCAGAATACATCATGAGTTTATACATTGCCCTAGTTGCTCTATTTGCATCATACAGGCTTCTAGTACTTACCAGACAGGTTGTTTAATCTCTAGAACCTTCTTCCCAACAAGCAGATCATCTACCCCAGTCTATCTGCCATGGTCAGTTTTCCTACTGCCCAGCCCAGAGGAAGAAATCCAGTGAACTTATTCTTTTTCATACACTTTTAGAATCAGCCAGGGGTGGAGGAGAGATAAACACAGCCATCTTGGTTTTCAGGTTTACTTCAGCAGAGGACATGATGGTGTGAAGGAGTGTCTCACTTAACATTGAACAGAATTTTCTCTTGCTCTGGTATATTGGAGAGAACAACATCGCAGTCCTGTGTAAATGTATTAAGGAATATAGACACTGAGTTAGACACATGGTCCACTTTCTTCATGTGCTGAATCACCCTTGTCAGGAACTTCTTTAGAGACCTAATATGGCAATCTGTCATTCACAGAAAGGAGCACGTGGAGTGTAAAATGCTGTTACTGGAATTTATCAAGAGCAGCTTCCATAATCTGTTACACTGTAAAAATGTTCACATTTTAACATGCCAGGGGAGCTCTAGCACTGATACCTTCAACAAATAGGAAGCACATGGCATATTAAGCTAGTTTCCTCTCAAGTCCACGGTTTAGTATTAGAGAATACATATGAAGAGAAAATGCAGACATCGGCTGCCCAGGTTAAAAAGGCAAGGCCTTTTCTTGTGTGACTGAAGTGGGGAGGCACATAAAGCAAATGGACTTGTCAGCTTTCCTTTGCTCCTTTTTGTTTCTGAGGTTGAACTGCAGAACCGCAGTCAGAAGATACCCAGAAAGTAATGTGATCAGTCAGTGATCACCTGTCCATGAAAAATACACAGTGTTGGAGTGAAGCAAGCAAAGGATTTCATGAACAAGGTTGTTCAGCCTTTCTCTTATAAGAGACCAGTTCACATGATCATGTTGCTTTGGTCTATGACCCAATCTCATCTGAGCCCTCAGTGAAGGTATTACAGAAAATCTAATCTGTATTTACTCACCTTTCTACCAAACCTTTCAACAAACCAGCTGACAATTAATATATATATATATATACTTTACACACAGATAAAGAGCATATTCTGTATTAATAGACACCTTCCTCCAGTATCTGTTTGCTGGCTGCAATTGCTCAGTAGCTCTACCACAACAAAATGTGTTTTGTCAGCTCTAGTGCGTTTCATTGTTTGTCAAAGGAATATACCTGATGCAGCCGTATTCAGAGCTCTCTACTTCAGCAAAATTCCCATTGATTTAATGAGAAGATACAAAGATTAAGCCATATTTATAAAATGAAAAAGTCCATATATATGTGTTTGTGCATACATACATGTAATGTGTATACAACATACACGAGCACACACAGAGAAATTTTTCCCTTTTCTTTCTCCTGGCTGATAAGTTAAATGGAAGTTTTGTAAAGAATGCAGGCTTGAATTCCTGCAAGTATTAACCCTGGGTTTCAGCTCTGAATTTTCTCTGATTTTGATCTCTTCTGTTGTTCCCTCTTTTTAAAATAGCTCTTCCTAATTTACTGATGATATTATGTGTATCAAGCTGAGCAAGACAAGAGTCTCCACAGATGTACCTGTTTTCTCACTTAAAAAAAGAAAACACATATCTGCATTTGCATTTCTTCCCATCTCTGTTATGAATCTAAGTTGACAGTCTAAATTCAGTACTGCTGGATTTTTAGCACAGCAAATATTGGAGAGTCTCATTCAAAAAGTTCCACCCAGCATGCAACTTACTATTCATTATTATTGCTAAATTGTATGGTTTTATTGTATAGCTTATTATTAAAAGATAAGATTACTCAAGTGCTAACTTCTAATGGAAGTTTGGAGGGAGAGGGAGGCCAAAGAAGCAAGGTCATGTGGTTATTTTGGTTTGTTGTACATGAAATAAAAAGGTTCTTCTGATTATTATGGAAATCCATATCCTCCCTTTTGTACACTAATGAAAACTTTTTAAAGGAAATATTGAGAGATCTGTACATAATACAGATTTCATAAAACTATAAATTCTTGGCACACTAGTTAGACATATTTAACTTATGTGTGCCTAATCTGTATTTTTACTGGATTTCTCTATCCAAGAGTTCTGCTAGCTATAGATTACTTCCACGCAGAAACACACACATCTGGGTGTTAGCATTTGTGCAAGATTTGATCGGTTGCATATTTGCCTGTGAATTTTCAGATGTGAGCAAAAAAAATCCTATTTCTTGAGGACTATATAAGGAAATAGTTCAAGTCTTAACATGACATCATATTATTCAGCAGCAGAGTATCAGCCGGCATCACCATGCAGTACACAGTAACCAGTTGTTTATTTAACATATGGCAGGAAAAGTGCCTGCTTCATCAAACTCTACACATAGTGATCGTCTAAACATTGCTTCTTCTATAATGCCTTGGAAAAGTTCCCTTTCTGCTCAAAATGATTGAGCGAGGATCACATTATGGGTCTCCAGAGATCAAAATAAGACTTCTCAAAAGAAGAAGAACGATGTACATCTGCTTTAGTGTTGAAGGTTGCATAATATCAACCATATCTCAACACCTTTTGGAGCCTTGAAAGACTAGCCCAAAGGAAATATACACCAGGAACAAGATCTTGCATTTCTTTGATGCTTTTAGAGTGCTCTAAGAGACATAACCAGAGAGATAAATGTTCATCTTCTTGTCCCCAAGGAATAGAATCATTTTAAAAGAGTCATAATTAATAATAAAGTGACGTCTCTTCTTAAAATGCCTGCCTGACATTGAAGACAAAAGTGGTTTTGCATGGTTCAGCAGAGATCCTCCATGTGAAAATATTACTCCTGTAATATTGCCAAGATCTGTGCCATCCTAGATGGCCAGTCAGTGTGCCAGCTGCCTAACTGGAAGATGCCCGAGGGAGGTTCTTCAACACCATTGGAAGATTTCAAACTTTTTCTTTCATAAGCCCCCTTCCACTTGTTCTGTCATGCCAAATCATCCTTTTTCCCCTGCTCTTTCTACTTATTCAGAACCCCAGTCCAGAGCTCACAGATCTTTTGGGGTGACCTCCATTAACTTTAGTGTACTTGGGGTATTTCCCCTATAACTTTTTGCGCAAATGCAAATTGCACAATTAATGATGGTAAATACAAAGCATCTTTGACAGGATGGAAATGGGGTCCGTGGATGTTCTCAGATTTCTTTGAGAGGTAGATTACTGGTTCAACATAAGGGTTTTGGTCAGTTGGTGTTGAAACACCTAGAAAAATTTCTCAGGAATACAAAGCAAAGTACAAGCCCTCCAATTACCTGAAAGTAATCATAGTGTTTTATGTTTACATTGCATACTTCCATCTTGCAGTCAGCCATGACTTATTGATCCAATAGAGATGTGCAGATCCTTTTCCAGCTAGGGGAAAAAAACAAAGTATTGCCTTTAAAAATTATTGTGTGAAAATAAAAAGAGCTCCTGGCTCCTTCCTCCCCATTTGTGGCCCCTGGCCACAGGGGATTTTGAGGTGACCATAGGCATACTCTTTCTCCTTCAACTCTCCGTAGCTGAAACTTTCCCCCATGATGTAGCCTCCTCGTACTTTCTGCAGCTGTGGAGAAAAGAGATGTTCTATGGACCACATTCATCCTCTCCCATCCCTCCAGGAGTCTCTTACCCAGCTGAAGACTTCATCCCATTTAAGGCCAGAGATCACTGCAGCCAGTCTGGGCTGGCCTCCAGCAGTCCCAGGATCATTTGTGGTATCTACAGCCTCCTCTGGGATGTTGCTGGGACTATGTTTGGTTCTTTTGTTTTGCAGTCTGTTTATTCTTTTTACTCTGACCCATTAAACTAATGGTCCCGTCTCTGTTCTCTCTAGTCAAATGCCTCAAAGAGCAGTTTGATGAGTTAGGAGAACCATCTCCAGGCACAGCCCTCTCCTTCCTGAATTCATATTGCTTGCACACCTCTGCCAGCCAGAAGTCTGGCATGCAATCTGGCACTGAGCACTTTTCCTTCCCTTATGTGCATTAAATATGCTCATTACACTATAGCTTCCACATCATAACTCATGTAACTCACCCAATTATACCTCTTTACTTTCTTCTCTTCTTGGAAGCTTCTTTATGATGACTGTAAGGCCCAGATCCCAGACTTCTTCAATGCATGCTAAATGCTGCTGCCAACCTCCTTCCACTTGAAAATAAACATGAACATAACACCCTCATCCAAAAATGTATTTGTTACAGAATGCTGATCAGAGAGAAAAAAAAGAAAAATCCTTTTATTCTGTAAAATTCTTCCTGGGCTTTGTCCAGTTTATCTCATGCTCTATTCCTTTCTTCCACCAGCTCTCTTATGTGACTGAAACCAACAGGACCTCATAATTAAGGAAATGTTTATCAGGTTATGTTACTGTGATGTGGTTATCCTACTGTTTAGATTTAAAGAAACGGCAATCTCAGTTTTTCCCTGAAGTAAAATTAAACAAATCTTAATTAAAACAGTTAGACATATATAAATACACATAAACATACGCATATATGTATGTATATATATATGCACACTGTAACAAATATTTTCCTGATTGTTTGCTGGCTGTAGAAGGTAGCAGATATACAAAAATTAAGAGGTAGTTACACAAGAATCCCATGCTTTGCAACTCTCTGTCACTCAGTGAAATCTTTAGCCCTACATTAAGTATCTGGGCTTCCTCTACAACTTAAGGGGAGAATGAAACTACTGGAAATGACTTAAGCACTGATTAAACTCTGTTAGACGAATGAAGAAATAAGGAGTCTTAAGACGGTGGGACTCAGTAAGTCCCTTCTTGCAAAGATGTTTAAACTATGTCCCTATTGCTAAGAGAAACAGGGCTAGGAACCATTCTCTGGCCCTCAGACTAGGTCGTCACTTGGTCTTGGAATCCCAAGCAGTGCCTCCGTGGTTCAAAAATATATATATTATTTCCTGTGCATTTTTAGTTCTGAGTATCAGAGATAATATAAAGGATGCATTGTAAATTGTTCAAGTGATATTTACATAGCATGAAGCAGAGTGAGAGTGTGGACTGAGGGCATGGAGGAGCACTTGGGACTGCAAAAACACCTGAGATAGTGTTGGAGGACTGGAATAGTGTGGAACAGAGGGAGCCAAACCAGGTGCGATCTAGTGCAGACTGCACCTTGGGAGCGATCCCTAATGTACGGGACACCCCCAGCCACTGCTGCAGACATATCATAGCCAAAGCTGTGCCTGGGAGCATGCTAGCAGCCAAACATGATGCTTGAGCTCATGCCTCCTCCTTGCACTACGTAGTGGTAGTGTTTGCTGCTGTCAGCACCCAGTGGAGAGGAAAACAGTAACGGGTGTAGCACCTGAGTAGCAAATTGTTTCTTAACCAGCAAGTTATACAGCCTTAGTCTGTCCTGCTTTAGTGGCTTAACTGCCTGAAAACAATTCAGTGTTCGATGGACTGGCCTCTTCTGCATGTTAATAATCAACAAAGTCAGTATTAGACTAGTCCCTGTTTATAACGAAGATAAAACTGATGACAAAAATTCAAATTAAAATTTAAAAAAAAAAAAAGATGGATTGAAATGGGACACCGGGTCTGTTTAAATTACATAACTTTTCTGGGAATTAAAAGGTCCACAGTGCACTTGAACTGATTCAAGAACCTATGAAATAAAGGGAGAAGACATCAAAGGACAGAGACAGAATTAATCCAGAAAAGAGGAGGCTGAAGCAATCCAAGAGGAGAATACAGACCATTTTCACAAGTTCAGAAGTAACAAATTCTCCACTGGAAAGTGGATCAGCTTTAAACTGCTGTTAGATTATCTAAACTGTCTAACTTTCCACAAAGATTTTTTCCTGTAGTTTTGATCTGCATGCAAAGCTTCTGAAAGAATTGCAAGACATGACAAACAAACTAAATTGCACTTCCTAATTGCTGCAAAAAAATGCAATGTTATTACTTATTACAAAATTCTTCGGAGTTAGAACAAATTGAATGTATTGTGACGTTTTATGAAGTTTTTCCCTTACACATAATAATTCTCTTGGTTTTAATTGATAGAGTCTTGCTTGTTTGTATTTATTCACAACAGCAAATTATAGAAATTCTTTAAAATGGAAAATAATCTCCAGTTAAAACAGATTTCAGGTAAGCCAGTTAGTGTTCTTCGACACTACTATATTCGTGTGCATTACTTGCCAACACTACATTACATTTCAGCTGGTCTCAGTCCTGCAGAATTTAAACGGTAGATGTGTTTATGGGCACACTACACTCAGCAGACTGTGGAAGAACTTACGCAAGGTCTTTCTACAGTGAAAAAAAAGAAATTCTACATGTCCATAAATACTGCTTGCTCCCTGGTTCTTGACAAGGATACCTGTGTCGGGGGCCAACTGTAAAATGGGAGCTTTGGTTGCTCTGGGGACTGCTCTTGCTTTTGCTTGGGACCCCCCCAAGCGCTCTGGTACCGCTGTGCTCCAGAAGCGCCCTCAGCTCTGCTCGCTTGTAGGTAGGGCAGGACAGGAGGCTGCCACTCGGAAGAGCACGAAGGATTCCTTGTCGCGGTGACAACGTGCGTGAGCCACCTTCCAGAGAGAGGGGGAGCTTTTTATCAGGCTGCATCCAGTCGTCCGGAAGCCGGAGGGAGAGTGAGGACGAAGCCTTGTTTTCTCTCGGCAGCGATCGGAGCTGAGCCTCAGAGCCCTCTAGTGAGATTTCTCGGAGTGGATCTCCCCCTCCGGCCCTCCGGGGCCGGCCTCGGCACGGCCCGGGGCCGGGGGGCCGGTTTCGTTTGTACGGGGGAGCCGAAAGTCCCGCCGGCTCTCCAGGAGGCGGCCCGGGGTTTGCTTCCCTTGAGGCGGTGCCCTCCCGGCGCCCCGACCCCCGCCCAGAAATGCCCCGACCCCCGCCCAAGCCCCCGAGGCGCTGCGGGTCCCCCAGACCGAGGACGGGGGTCGCACGGCCACCACGCAGGGGACCAAAGATCCGAAGATGTCAGCTGCCCGGGGAGGGAGGGGAGAAAGAGAGGAAGGGCAGCCTGTTCCTAAAAGTACTCCCCGGCTACGGCCGGGGATGGAGATGGTCACAAAAATGCCTTGAATCGGTAGGAACAGTGAACAATCTTCGTGCTTTCCTCATCATCTTGGAATAATCAGTGGAATTAACTGAGGTCGAGGAAACAGGCTCTTGGGTTAGTTGTGGGAGGCTGTGAGAATAGGGGGCAGCCATTAAAAGAAACCTGATCGCTATTCATCAACTCGGAAGAGGGGAAAGGAGGAGGGAAAAAAAAAAAAAAAGACCTTCGTGGCTCGAG
>VXAA01006100.1:8672-147134 GCA_013399115.1 Anseranas semipalmata
AAAAAAAACGCTTTATGAGTGTATAAAGTTTTCGTGGTTTAATGCACAGAAGAGACACTTTTTGGTGCAAATTTGATGGAACCAAAGCTGAAACTGCATATGTGGGCATCATGTAGAATGCACCATCTTCAGGGATGTACAGAACACACCTGGACCTGGAAACTGGCTCAGTCTTTTGTGGCCATAGAGATGAGATGTGGATGGTCTGTTCTAGAGCCAAAATGAAGTGCAGAATGTGACAACCTGACCCTCAGTACACTGCATCGGTCACTAATTAGTAAATTAGCATTTCTGTTACAATATTAATGCTAAGATGAAAGTTTGACTCCCTTTTATTTTCTTTTAAAATACATCAGAACTATTTTCCTTTCAAGTAACATTTTTGTTTCTTTGAAGTACAGAAGTGAGAGAGGGGAGGCGAGGACATACTTGACTTGTTACCAATCAAAATGAGCCAAACTTGGTTAGAAAAATATGAAGGTATTTCTGAAAAAAACAGGTATAAAATTACCCACTTAATATCATTTAGCATTTCTCTTGAGCCATAAATAAACATACACTTCAGTTAGACAGGTATTTAGACACGCCTGTCTAGAAAAAATTACCTCTTTCCAAATACGAATATATTTACAGATGAAAGATAGAAAACTGGGCAGACAGAGTAACAACCTAGTTGAATAAATGCCAAAGAAGCTCAAGGATGCTTTGGAACTTAGAACTAAAAAAAAGTGGTTTTGCCTGAATTTTCATTTACATTTGCTATGTCCACACTTCCTGATACTTTCAGTCTAAGAATAAAAGGAAATTTAATAAAAAATAAAGTGTGATTATGTGTTTCATTGTTGTTGTTGTTGTTCCTTATTTCTAGAATCTCATGATCCTACATGATGATCCTGCATCCTGCTCAGAAAGACCAAAAACATTAGCAACAGACTGAATCTTTCAATGTGTATTCAAACATTTTGAGGTTTGTCCATACACAAAGTCTGCAGGATGTACTAAATTCTTAAATTTATGCCATTTGTTTACACTAACAGTGTCAGGCTCAGCAGGTTCATCCAGACTCAAACCTTTTGAGTCGAGCCAAGACAACAACTAGTGCAGATGCACAGCTGGAATATCTGTGCATTGTACCTTTCCAGAAATAGGTAGTCATATATTAGAAACACAAAATTTCATTTTAGTCAGCTTTACTCATTCTGAAAGCTTGTGCTGTACATTTAATGCCTTCACTTTGGAAAAAAAAAAAATAAAAATAATAAAAAAAAAGTTCTACATCTCTGAATACCAGAATCTGATTTTCAGAGTCCCAGAGTGCTTGAAAATCCATTTGAGATCAGTGATGCCTGCCATAGTTGACCACATCAACTGCTAAGTATTTCAAGTTAAGTAGATAAGGTAACACCCACAAGTCTTGATTACAAAGACTTGTGTCATAAAGTGGAACTTGGAATTTAGATGTTTAAATGCAAAAACAACCGTTCTGAAAAACCCAGCTCTGCTCCGGTCTGACTTAGAGGTACCAACTGTGCAATGACTTCCCTGTCAGTCTATAGTGTTAATGCATTTATCCAAAGACCGTGGAAAGTAGAATACAGAAACAGCTGTTTGAATAGTGTCTTGAACAAAGCACTTTTTCATTCAGGTGAGAGCCTGAACCACTAAGCTAGAGTGATGCTTCTCTTGTGTTCACTTTTGGTACATTAATCTTCAGCTTTGTGTTGTTCATTGTCACCGTTTCAATGAGAAAGGTTAAAAAGTGCCATTGCCTAACATAACTTGTTGGCATAGTTAAAGGATATTGTGCAGCTAGTCATACCAAAGTGGGAAATGTACCCAGTTCTATTCTCTCTGTTTGAATGACTTGATTATATAAAAGATGGGGAGCTGCTGTGGCTTGAATCCTTTTATGGATCTAATCAATGTTATTAAACTACTCTCTCTTTAAATTTTTAATAGTGACTCGGTAACAATAAAAATCCAACAAACTCTGTGATTGCTTTTATTATCCTTAGCTATAACTCACTTTCTGCAGATAAGAACCCCAAAAGACAGGTGTCTTTATAAAAGTGATGCCAGGACAGCAGAGAAAAAAAAAGACATCATGGAAGGCACTTGTTGCTGACAGGAAAAAAAACAGGTTGTAATGTAGCAAGTGCTTTGGCAAACCATGAGGACCACATGGGGTGTGTCAAAATGTACTCCACAGAAGAATTCTGTCTGCAAGCAGCCTGTGTACAGGCAATTATATTACAGGCATTGGCACCAAGGGACAAAATCAACCTCAGAGGAGTGAATCAAATAGAGCTCAAGACACATGTTGTGAAATCGCCCCAAGGAACGGGCAAAAGGCCAATAAAACATAAGGCAGTATGGTCAGAAATGAAATGTGTCATGGCCTAACATATGGCACAAAGAAAAATCAAAAGAAACTTCTTCCTTGTCTCAAAGTCTGACACAAAGGACAAAGGTATCTCTTATCCATCTCTTTCTCTAGATGCCTGAGTATTTATAATATGCTTATTACAGAAAAGAAATTATTCATCACTTGATTGAAGTCATCCGATGAAAAGAGAGCTCCATAAAATCAGTTAGTACTTGTAGTAAGAATCTAACTATTTTAAATATCTATCAAATTATGTGTCTTTATAGAAAATACGTGGAGAAACTGAATGAATGGTAAACATCTTCTATTTATAGCTATTTAAATTTAAAAGACTCATTGTTGTAGAACTACAAAAGAGGACTGTCACTGGCTAATTCACCGACAAATTCTGTAGTTTCAAATGAACATTTTTAAAGGAAATGGTTAATCTTTAAATATTATACCTATAGAATTTTCCGGAGATTGTAAAAATACAGACATTCTTCCAGGGACAACACTAATGAGAATACACTATAAAACTGTAATTTCTCATCTAATTTTTTTTTTCAAATGTCAATATTACAAGTTAGTTTTGATAGATTAATATCAAATATAAATTTAAATGTATGTTTTACATTTGATTTTTTTCCCAATTTCTATACTGACTAATGTATGGAATGCTTAGGTCCATCAGGAATAATGATATGATTATGTCCTACTGTTTAATAATGGGGGAAAGGTTTGGGAGTGAATAGCAGAAATAACAAATTTATGTTTTCTATATTATTTTCTTAATCAGGACAGAAAACAAAAAAGTACATTTGTTTTCAAAGTTGCAATAAAAATGGACTTGCTATTTTCCCAAATGGTCCAAATGGTCCAGCATGTAATCCGAAGATCTCAAAAGCAGCTTTAACACTGTATGTCATAGACTATTTTCTGAGTGCTGAGGAACATCTTACTAACATTTGGACTAACTTTTCCATCTTTAAGGCTTGTTTGCGCCACTGAACTGTCATTTTGTGAAAAATCAGAATTCAGAACAATATTCTGGGGGCCATGAGTAGGAAAAAAAAAATGTTTGCTTTTAAAATAACATGGTCTGGCAGAGAAGTGAGGAGAGGGAAAAGGACACAAATGAACCTTTCCTTTGTTATGGAAAAATGATGAATATCTCAAAAATTTCAAGGCAAACAACATTAAGAGCCAGAAGTGACAAGCTATGCAAAGGCCAGCTTTGCATGCATTTCAGGCACAAGCAGGAATATTTATACTTAGTGATACTGTGTGCACCCCAGACATTGAACCATTACTCGCAACAGAGACTATGTTCTGCATGCAAGACACAACGTTCCTTTGTACAAGGTCAGTTCCTCTTTCTAATTCTTATTATTGTCATAACAGCAGTCCAGCTCACTGATACGGTGAAAAAGTAATGTCAGATGATTGGCAAATATCTCACCAGCGGGAAGTTAGCTGATAAGCTTCTTAAGCAGTGAGCTGTGCTAAGCAGGAAGCACTGGAGCTAGCTCAAGGAAGTTACCCTTAAAATTGCTTTGCTCAGATCTCAACCTCAGCAGCCTAATTAGAAGTTGTTGAAAGGATGAGTCTCTGGTGTGCATTTTCATAAAGACAAGACTCCAGAAATGTGTTGCTTGAGCGGCAGTAAACAGACAGGGAGATAAATGTTTAAAAGCTACCATAAAAAAATCTCAGAAGGTTCACAAGTACAACAATGGAAAAAACAGGCTAATATAAGTGGTCACTGAAAGGTTTTGAAGCAGTCTGGAACAGGTCCCAATGGAAAAGCAGCAGGCAAACTGGCAAGCTATGCAAATGAATATTGGCAATTTGAGCACTTCCTATTTGTGGAACCCGATCAGGCCCAGAGAAAGGAATGCTGCATAATGAGGATTATCATATATCTCCACATGATATGCTGGATAGAAAGAACACTAACAGACCTTTTCTTTATAGTGATCTAATCATTTAGACAGGCTCTCTCATTCTTTATGGAAAAGACAAAGCATATTAAATTAGGAGCATTAGATTGATCTAATGATAGGATGGCAGTGTGAACAGAGAAGGGCTTAGAGATGTAAATGCATGATCTGCTAAGGTTATTAAAATAACATTCTCATGAGTCTTCTCTTTCCCTATCCCAAAGTGGCTAGGGCTGCATCTTCATAAAATTATGAGACCTCTAAAATCATGAAGGAACCCAAATTATTCTAAAAGGTCTGTCTATGTAAATCATATATATATATATATGTATACAAATCAAATTCTGATTTTCTAATATAATTCAAAAAGAATTTTGTTACTTAGGGTTCCCCTTGATCCCTCCATGGTAGTGTCACCACGCACCCCTTCCCTCCATAAAGAAGTCTCATTTCTAGATCCAAGAATGATTCCTTGGAGATACAAACACTATCTATCCAGGGATGCTGGATTCTGCCTATAGCAGATACAGCTTGCTTGCTAACACTGTCACTGATGAAAAATCACCACACGCCTAGTTAAACACCCAAAGCACACACCATTAAACACCTTGCTTCACTGTGCAGACAGACAGGTTTTAGCACCCATAGATGACACCAGACAGCCTGAATTGTGCATTTTTCTCTCAAAGCTAATTATCAGTGTAGTCACCTAAGTCCATCATAGATGCTACTGGCAGGATGTCTGTCTTATGGTCCCTACCACTCATTTCAGGTGCTTCTAGGTTCTTAGATGGCACAGCTGCCATCTTCCCTTTTCATACAAGCAATGGATCTTTGCAATGGAGAACACAACTACCACCAGGGACAGAATCCAACAGCTCCATTAACTTTGTGGCACTGATATCCACCATCCTTTGCAGAGGATCAGCTGTCAAACACTCCAGGATCCTCCCAGAAACTGCAGGCTAGGGAATAGGGACTTACCATACTTAGTGAGAACACAGGAGGATGACAGGAGGATGGCATGTAATGGTTCACTGGGCATCAGCGGAGTTGGCAGATTTCAAGTTAAGTATTAGTCCTCCCATATACACCTCCCTTTTTACTCCCCTGCTGAAGGCACAGACACATTCTACAGCCCTTCGAGGTTACTTAATTTCAATGCATAGGCACAGCAGGGGGAACTACAGACTGGAAGAAGGAATTATCTCTGAATTCCCATCCTGTGTGGGTAGATATTTAAAAGTTTTAGATATACATACATATATATGCTTATATATATATATGTATAATACATATAACAAAGAATATGGATTACAAATGGAATTTCATGAGACAGTGCTATACTGTAATTTGTGGCTTATATGTCACAGACACAACAGAATGTTAAAGCTCAGAGTTATTATGGACTGTCATGTCAAATCATGCTTAGAGAGCTTTAATATGTGGATTACAGATATATTAAACCATACTCTCCCCTGCCTATTATGTCACTGAGACTTTGCATATTTGAATACAGTATATAATCCTAGTACTACACCATGCATGCACAATAGGCCTGTTTACACCAGAAATGAGTAGGAAAAGTCCATATTTTATGTCAAAACTTTAGATATTTTTCATGCATAACCAAAAGGATAGACATCATTGTTTTATAAACTCCCTACATACAAAAGTTTGCAAACATAAATGTACAGTTATGTTAAAAGCCTGTGTGTTTCAACAAAATACCACAGTATTTGCACTCCATTCTCTTTTAATTTTCAGATCACTTCCTCAGCGCATTGCAGCTGAACTGAAGATATGAAAACAACTATACTATCTTAACTACTTCTTCTTTTCCTCCTTGCCCTCCAAATGGGTCTTTGCTGTTCCCAATTACTGAACTGTCCTTTCATCTTCTCAAGGGAGATTCAATCTTTCCACATCTCTACCTACCAATACTCCCTCTCTCAATCATTTATTGAATTTCATCACCTCACTTCCACCATAAATTCCCGCTCTCCACAGATTCACAAAGAGTAGGCACTTGTGCCTAACTTATTCCCCTATACTTACTGATTCTTTTCTCCCCTTGGGTTAATAACAGGACATACAGTGGAGGAGTCCAAAAAGAAAGAAAGAAAGAAACAAACAAACAAACAAAAGAAAGAAAAAAAATAAACACAGAAAAAAGGAAGAAGTTTTCAGTACAAACCTAATTTCTGCAGAATTGATTAAATACAGTCATGTCTGCATTAGCAGTTTGTCTTAGGCAATAGGAGCATATCTATCAAGTGAAACAGATGGTGCTGAGAATTTGATGTCCATACCATATACATTTTGTTGGAGATTAACTTCAGACTAACTCCAGACATGACCCTTTTACTGACTGCTATATAGCATTTGGAGCAATTTTGATTAATTTCATGCAGAAGTAATTCAGTTTATGCACTCTTAAATCATTCCATGTTGCAAACCAATGTGGGTACAACTGGAAAATTTGCTACAAAGGTCTTCCTGGTCTGAGTTAAAAGCTAACGTAGATGCACACATATCAAAACCCATAATTCATTACCAGAATCACCACAGCTAACTTTGGGCACTAACTGAAGTATCCAAAGATTGAGAATGTACCTGTCACAAATACATCTCTTTTTACAGCTGAGAGAAATAGAGGTTTCCAGAGGACAAATCAGTAGACGTCCCACTCAAGTATGCTACAATTTTATATTGTTTGAGGCAAATAACTTAAAAAGATTCAAAGAAGAATTAGGTATTTTTAGGAACAGCATGAATATCTGGAACTTATGGATGAAATAAAGTAATATGAGCTTTGATCTTGAAATAATCCCTAACTTTTAGGAAATATGTGGCACTTGTGGGGGAGCAGTTTACGCAAGGGTTGGCTACCACATGATTTTTACAGTTTTGTAACAATTGATACCCACTGTGTGGAGCTGGTTCTGGACCAGAGAGATCATAAATCTGATTTTATACTGAAATTCTAATCTGCATGTGTTTACCTATTCCACTTTTAATAAGTAGAAACACGTTCTCAGCCTGAATTGCAACCATGACCCTACAGCAAAACTTACCTTCAGAAAAATATTTTTGTCTTTCCCAGTTGTTTCTTTCCATCTCTTTGCTCTGCTGCTTTGTCTTCACACATCTCTTTGACTTTTATTCTATTACATGCTTCACAATCCTCTATTTATTTCTGTAGTCTCACATTTATATCAGCACCTTTTGAGGTCTCTATTTTTCTATCATTTATCTCCACTAGTTTCCTTCCCCCATAATTTGGGGTTTCCTTTCTGCCCTTTTCTTCTCTTGAGAGATACTGTCAATCTATGCTGGCTCTAGGTGTTACGCTGTAACATTTTGTAAAGGAGAATCACATCCATAGAGTGCTTGCTTATTTTTGAAGCCATGAGGTAGAATCTAACTTTCTGTAGTTTTGGTCTTTTGCTATTTTAGAGGGACATTTTTTTTCTGACTAGCTTTTAATAAAAACTCAATGTCCCTATCTAAAAAAGACACAAACACACTGCCTGTGATAGCAGTACTCAATTTTAGCCATTGTTTTGTAACAGAAAATAAGCTGGGCATAGTTGCCTCCACACTGTCTTGGTGAGGATCACAAATATATGCAAAGTAGATGATGGCAGACTTCAGTATCAAGTCTTAAATGTCATTGCAATATGTATTCAGCCAAAGAGTATTCAAAGAAGGGGCATCATCTGGCAAAAATGATCCACAAATAACAGAGAATGGACTGATACCATCTTCTCATGTAGAAGCTCTTAAGGGGCAGCTACATGGGTAGAGGTAAGAAGGAGCTGACAATGGGGAAACAAAGTTACTTTTTGATGGTATATTTCAGCTATATTCCCACCACAAACTACTTATCATCATGAACAAATATGTACAAGTGATTAACATATGCAAAATGTTTTTGTGGTTAAGAATTGTTTTAAATGCAGTGACTATTTTATATGAATATTAAGATATACCAGTCCATGTTTGATTGGTCTATTAATGAGTACCTCAGGTGACTGAATATGTTTTGGCCTATAGCATTATGCCTCACAGCATACATTCCTGGTTCAATAAAGTATAACCTCTTGTGTCCTGTTGCTCTATTTAATTAATTTGAAAGTTCTTTCTAATTATTAACCTGGATTCTTTATCATTTTCTTTTTAATGGATGATTTAACACAGCTTTCATGCCTGATCCCACCCCCTCTGACTCATTTGGAAATACAATCAGAAGGAAGGCTGAAAGTTTAAGCCTTGATGCCTAACTGCCTGTTTTATTTTCCTATATTGGATTAGTTGTTCATTTATGATAGTGACTTTGATCACTATTTTCTCTGAGTTCTCTAACTGGGTGAATAAATTCAACATGGCTGGGTGGGGGGTTCTTTTTTTTCTTCTGTATATATGTGGAAATAAGTATCATAATAAATCAGTTTTTAAGATAGTTATCCTGTAGCTTTCTTCCCCTCCTGTGGAGATAAAGACTGTGATAGTTTAGTTATAAAATTCTCTGTTCATAACTTGCCCTCCTGTATGTGATTTGCAACCACTGAACAGTACATGCACTAAAGCTGGGTGCTTTTCTTTTTTTTTTTTAAAGTTTGTCTTTGGTTTTGGCTATTTTCATAAACAGTATAATTTATTCCACCAAGCCTCCATAACCCTTTAAATTACAGTACGACAATGAAACATTCAGGCTTCAGGAGAAAATTGCTCCTGGGGAAAAAGTCAAACCTTCTGCCCTGTTATATGATACCAGAGTTTAATGAGTATGTAAAGTATCAAATTAAAAAATGTTAGCAGTTTATTATAGCTGAGCAATCACTGAATGAGAAACAGGTTTCCCTTTCATTGAGCATTAAGGACATGACCTGAGGCTGATAAGCACACTGCTGCCTCAGATTCAACATTTGATTTAGGGCTGGAGTGCTTGCCAGCCAAAAATCAACCTAGGTTTGGTTTGTTTGTTTAATCAATAATTTTCCAAGCTGCTTATAGGAAAGAAGTATTGTAATGAATTAAGAAATTAACTATGTTTAAGTTATGCATTTACATTCATCATGCTCAGTTTTTCTCCAAGCCCACCGTGATACAAATTGTCCATTGAAGACAGCTAAACCCTGCACAATTCCTTGTGGTTGTGTTTATTTCACCACTGTTCTGCATACTTTGGGTGCCCATTTGTCTTTGACACCTATTAGTCAGTTCCTCCAATTTAACTTGTTAATGGAGAAATTACTGCTTAATTACAGAGAGTGGAGGCAATGCCCTTTAATTCCTATCAGCTACCCAAGACTGTCTCTTAGAGTTTGTGAAGTTCTTTCTATATGTCAGGACTTCCAGCCATTCTCTTACTGAGATCACATTAGTTCGATGCTTTGCAGTCACATAGTCACCAGCACCAGGACACTTTACCCTGTGAAGACTTCTGCCAAAGGTTCATGCCTGCCTCAGGACCACAGTCAGCGTGAGCCACCATCAGCGATCAATGCAGCTACCATCCGGGTTCTCTCGTGTGCCAGCTAGGATGAGTGGGATGAGTGGTTTGTGCCCAAGTCCTGCTTGAAAGCAAGCTGGTGTGTGGTAAGGAAGCCCTGTCCAATGAAAACCTCAAAAGCACTCACAGGTCCCCCAGCCTAGGCAGAGTTTCTTCTGTCAAGTCCTACACTGAGGTTTTGTGGAGCCAGTGTCCGTCAGCCACTGTGAAGTCTCTTCTGCTCAATGCCTTGTCCAGACCTTCTCACAGCAGTAAATCCTCAAGTCCACAAGTTCCACCAGTCCCCACCATGTCAGGGCACTGTATGGGCTGGTGGCTTCCTAGGGGCCAGGACCAGAGGAGGCTTCCCATGGGGCTATCAGGGCACAGCCAGGAGCAGGGCAGCCAGGGGCAGCTACAGCCCAGGCATCGGGCACCTCCCTGGGGATGGGCTGAGGCCAGGCTTGGACCTCATCCTACGCATAGGGAGGGTCTGGATCAGGCCTGGTGATGGGAACCAGGCTCAGACACAGCCCTGGGACAGCCAGGAAGGGCCGTGAGGATGGGACCAAGACCCACAGGGTGAGTGCCAGGTGCAGTCAGGGCCGTGAGGCAACGGACACAAGATCGGGGCATGAGCCAGGTGACCCTCAGTCCACAGCAACTCCCAGGACCAGGAGTGGCCAACCTGCAGCCATCCCCTGCTGCCATGCTGCCAGTGAGCCTCTCCCCAGGGTTGGCAGCAGGAGGTGTCCACTCTCAGCTGTCCCTGAGCCCCCCCGGCCCAAGACCCACAGCAGGGAGCCTGTACCCAGGACCCTTACGCAGCACATGCTGGGCATCACGTCCATCTTGCCTCCACAGGCTTTCCCTACCATTCACACACTTTAGAGAGATCACCCTTCACATGTCAAAGTAAATCTTTTATACACAAGCAATTTCTGAGTTAGCAAAGTATAACAAAGTATAAATAGGCCTGTAACAATATCAAACAAGCAAGCACACAGACATAACCCTTCCACATAAGTAATTTAAAGGTTTTGTGAAAATTCAATTGGAATTTACAATAACTACGACATAGCATTCCTAACACATTTTTCTTTCAATTAATTCATTCTTAGTGCTGGGAATTGATGTTGCTTATAATACAGTTGCCTTTGTTTTTTTTGTTTGCTTGTTTGTTTGTTTTGCTTTTTTTTTGTTCTTGTCTAATGGAAATGTACTACAGAATGGGCTAGAAAAGAACTAATATGAGATGCATTGTCTGGAAAGGTAAATTTCTGAGAAAGACATTAGCAAGCAGGAAAGAGAGATTCTGAACAAAATGATCATCTCAGCCTTAATTACATTTATTGACACAACAGTAATATTTTTCCCATTTCTCAGGTTTCATTTCTGACTGCTGCAATCACAATGAGCTCACAGTACAATTTTTTTGACCACACTTTATTGCATTTTCCATGTAAGTAATCCCTGTTTGTTGCATTGTCCTTCCTAACGCACTCTAACAGAGAAGCAAAAATGCTAATACAGAGTAATGCAGTAGAAGGGGGTGGTTCCTTGACTTCCTTCCTGTGATTTCTGATCAGTTCAGCCTTGCCATTTTCCAAAAATTGTGTTTACTTTTTCTTCTAGTCAAAAAGTGTTCCTTTCCTGTTTTAATTTCAATTTTTCTCCCACTCAGTGCAATTGTAGGTGTAATCATTGATAATATATCAGTATCCAGAAGGCCAAGTCAGATCATGTAATCACAGTGACTGGAGCTTAGAAACTCCATAAGAAAATGGTATTTGCACCAAAAAAAAAAAAAAGAAAAAGAAAAAAAAAAGGAAAAAGAAAATCACTTGGTCTTGGTGAAACAATGATTTCCCAGTGACAAAAGAAATGATATTTAGAAATTAAGACATCTTGGTAGCTCTTCATTCTCAACTTTTTCAAAGGGACTTAGCCAAAGTGCATACCTGAAATAAAGGAGTACAAATTTTCTTCAACTTCGTTTGCAATGAGCGGAAGGAATTTACTGTTGTAGAAGGTTTGTTTCTGAAGTCAGAATTTAATTCATCTTGGTGGAACTTTAGCATTCTTCCTTCTCCTCCTCCAGTCCTCAACCTCCTTCCCAAACTCCCTTTTCACAGTCTGTCTGAACCTGAGCTTTCATTATGCTGTTTGTGGGATACTGCACTCCACCTTAGCTGCAGACTTGGGATAAGAGTAATACTTTTGCCTGTTCCAAGATCACACACTACATGCTCAGACAATACCAGACCCCTTTGGTCCTTTTACATGTACCATTAGTACACTGCACACAAGAAACACTGCTCTGGGATCTCCTTTTCTTCTTTCCCATCTGTGTCAGCCACAGCCCAACCCGCTTGTGTTTCTCAGAAATTGCAGACAGTATTTTGTTATGCTTGGGTCCTGTTCAGCACAGCATTTTTCTTTCTCTAATGCTAGTCAGTATCTTTCTCATAATCAATGAATGTCATTCACATTGGCAGGGTATTTTCATCCATCTTTACCAAGAATTCATTAATCACTGTCAGGATACTCCATAGAACATCCTGATTAATAACTTCTCTGCTTTTTGGTTTAGTAGAAAATTTCTGTTGTTGGTAAATTTCTCAGTCCTTTGAGCACAGAATCTTAGAAGTCACAGGGCTGAAGGTATCATTGAGTCATACCTGTGCAAAGGTAGGATAAAAAAAACACTTAGACAAACTTTAAAAGGACATTTGTGTAGCCTGTTACCAAAAAAAAAAAGAAAAGAAAAGAAAAGAAAGAGAGAAGAAAAGGAAGGAAGAGAGAGGAAGGGAGGGAGAAAGAGAGTGCAAGGGAGAGAGAAAGAGAGAGCACACAAGGGAATGAGAGAGAAAGAGAGAGTGCGCAAGGGAGCTGGGTAAGAGAGGGGACCAGATAGCCTGTGCAGGCATCTTATTGTATTGCTTCACTAACCCTTGGCTTTCAAAAGCCTCAATATCTAAACTAAATATCTTTGCTGAAAATTCAGCTGATTTCTCTCTGTCTTAGACTTTATGGTCACAGAGAACAATCAGTTCCTGACCTCATTATAACTGCTTTTTACCTAATGGAAGAAACTTTTGCTACCTCCTATCCCTTACTCTTCTATCTCCTAGACTGAAGAAATGCAATTATTTCAACCTTTTTTTTTTCATTTTCTTCATTGGTCATTTTTTCCTATACTTCTTATTATTCTTACTACTTTCCAACTTACCACTATAAGCTCTAAACTGTGGTGTTGGACTTTGCTCCAGCAAAGGTTCCGCTAAAGCCAGGAAGAGCTAGAAAAATTGCCTCCTCTGTCTTACAACCAACAGTCATGTTAATTCATTCCAAATTTTCCTGTTTTGCAACAGGACCACACTGATGTCTTTTATTCATTTTGAGATAAGCCTTATATCTTTTTCAGTCCAACTACATAGCCAGCTCTAACCCATTTTAAAAGTGCCTTATTTCTCCTTTCTAAGTGCAATGCTTTGCACTCATCTAAAATCAATCACATGAAATTCAAAGAAGGTCTTTTCTCTAATCCTTATTTTGACCTCCAAAATGTGCTTGCCACCCTTCCCAAGGTGAATTCTGCTATAAAGTTTGTATATATTGCATGAATTATACAAAAACTCTTATACAAGAATTATGCGTTGACTTTAAAGAATCTAATTTAAGCAGGCTTATATGATTTACTGTCTTCTTCAATGATCTTTTGTAAAAAATTGCTGCTGCTAGAGCAATTGTGTATTCACATAAGTTGCCTTCTCAATTGCCATTTCTACAGTCTCTTGCTCTGCAAAGCCAATCATTGTTTTCTTTCTTCAGCAGATTCTTTCCTCAATTCATCAGACTGTATTCTGTGAGTAGACATCTCTATCTTGTTGCTCATTTCCTGTTCTCAATGACATAGAAAGGGATATTCAGTCCTGTCCATGAGGGATACATCTGTTGTTTCCCCTTCACCTGGTGCCCAGTCTTACTCCAGCATCTGCTTCTATCCAGCGTCCCCTGGATTTCACTTGTTACTGTATTTACTGATGTGTCCTGCAATCATCTCCCTAAGGGCATTGCACAGGTCAGTCCATTAAACCATCTCTCTCACATTTCAGTAGATATCTTGGTTACTTCACCAGCATCTTGGCTGCTACTTCCTATGAGGAATCAACATTTGCACACACTATTACTTTGGATCTGTCATTCAGACCTTCATTGCGTCAAAGCTTGGAATTTTTTCATTTCAGTGCTAATTTCTATCATTCTGAGCACTTCTAATTGAATTTGGGATGCACTCTGCAGATTATTTTTCTTCTCTCCTGATTCCATCTTTGTGTTTGGCATAGATAGATCCAGCAGAAGGACTGATAGCATACAAAGACCAATTATATACTTCCATAACCTATTGCAGCTTTTCATGCTGCCCGGGATAAAAAAAGTCAAGTGCTAGAATAGCCTGCATAAGTCATTAACATATGTATGTGCCAAAAAAATAAGGAACCTACGTAAATGCAGCAGGGAATAGCTCCAGTTTACTACTTGACTTCCAGAAGGGAAAACAGAACTAGTTCTAAAACGAGATTGCATTGAATGAGTGAGCAAATTAAAAAATTGGAGAGATGTTAAGAGAACGATTTAGAAAGTCTAGCAATGCCTTGAAATCCTCTTAGTGGTGCTGTCACTGCCACAACTAGCCTGCTGCTGCTCTGCTACTTCGTTAAATCAGCCCTTCTAAATGCAATACTTGTCAGTGACACTACTTGCAATTTGGCGCCAGTTCAATACTCATCAGAATAGGTAAGGATAGCAGAAAAGGCAATTGCAGCAGGAAATTTTCTTTTTAAATGTGTGTACATAGCAGACAAGGAAGTCCAAGGTTGTCCATGGTAAATCAATACTTTGTTTAGTTGTCAATAAAATGAGGCAAATGGTACAGTTCTTTACAAGGACACAAATTTAGAGTCTTTAATACCCTTACACTTTACATTCATCGGTAATCACCACATAGCAGAGAAGAAATTAAGGGTGTCCCAAGTATCTCTATTTAGTCCCAATTTACTTCCAGCTTTATCATTCATTTCAACATATATTGGCAATGTACACCCACTTTGTTTTAATAAAATAGACCAGCATCAGCAGAAAAAAACAGTGCTTGAGTTTTTCTTAAACCATACAAATATATTTTTTCATATTCACGGTTAAAACAGCAGCATGAGTAAAAAACATATTTTATTCTCTTTTACCGATATTGAGGATTCATGAAGAGTTTATTGAGTAGAATCTGGCCCTTAATATTAAGATCTCCAAACCAATAACGAACACTCATTAATCGATGAGCACATGCCTGAATCTTATTAATGTTACCTAAGTATATTGCTAAAATTTTGCTAAATAAAGGAGGATTTTCTTACACATTTGAAAACTAAATTGGGATCTAATAGAACCTATTAATGATAAAATCAATTCTTAGTGAAATTTTGTGCTTTAATGTTTATATACACACAAAGTAATCATGTATGATAATGTCTTATGGAGCATCTGTTTTAGCTACTTTGTAATCTTGATCATGATTATGTACAATACTGAAAACTGTAAATTTTGCAAAGCTCTTCTATAATTTTCTGGAAAATATGATTACATCTGTTTTTCGAATTTTTCAATAAAATCTTTTAAATATCCTTAAAATATATATATATATCCTTAAATATCCTTTTGTTATTTAGAAAACTGCATTTTCTCTATGGGACTGTTTTACTGGATGATTTGAAAAAAACAGGACCATCCAAGAACAGATGCAACATTTGAAAATAATGATGATCAAAAGGGTGTGACAAAAGTACAAAAATAGCAAAGAGTTTTGACTGCTGTAGATTAAAAGCCATTGATATTAACAGTAGTGCCTGTCACCCACAGATGATCCCAAAGTGCTTCATATGTTATGCATTCCAAGAACAATCCGCCCACTACTGGAATACAATTATCGCTGTGGGAGAAGTGTGGCATTCCATGATACCAACCACATACGCTACCAAGGTAATTTGGTGCAATTGCAACATTTATATCTAGAAAGTAATATATAATTTTTTTCTACAGAAACAAATACATGTATAAATATGTCTGGAAGGAGAGAATGGAAGAGAGTGCTTTAAAAATACAACTTTACATTTAAATTCCTCTTTTATTATTGTTATTATTTTAATTGGAAATGAATAAAAAGATAAAAAGAAAGTCTCTCCAGTTTTTGCAGAGTCAAAGGTAAGGAAGACATACAAAATTTTCATTCTCACTCCACTGTTCACCTCTGCATTACTGTGCTTTTACTTGACTGTTGAAAAGACACCAGCATTTGCCAGCAATTGGTGTATGTTGTCCTCTTTTTTTTATCTCCTTTCCACATACTGATACAATGGTATCAGTCAATAGTCAGCTACTGACCAGAAACTTGTCAGTAGCTGATATATGGCTGTCCCTGGTTGTCTGAAATAATGAATTTGTTTGCAGTATAAAAAGTGTGAATTCAACTCCTGCATATTTGCCAGTACTTTGGTAGTCACAAAGAAAATTTTGAGTAAATTTGATTGAAAAACAACTTCTTCCTGTTTACTGCAATATCCTTTGGCCCCAAAGGACTCTTGTGATGAGAAGCTACGTGGACACATGAGATAGCAGGGAAGATGGGGAAAAATTCCGAGTTGTATGCTACAGAAGTTATGCGTCGTTCACACCTACTCTCCTTCTGTTGGTCAAATCTACAGTTTGCAGGTGAGAAAAATGTATTAGATGAGAAGACAAGATTGTTTGCAAGATAAACACATCAGATCATCAATAGTCAAAAGAACTAGGGAATCTAATTCATCAGTTTGAAATTTAATGTTACAAAAGTTTAGTTCAATTGACTTAAACACTATTGCACTGTTATGTTAGAAGATGCACATTTATGGGCCCACATATAGCAAATACAATTTAAACAAGTGCTCTCTCAAATTCTCCTTCTATAAAGTCTATCATTTACACATGTAGTTAGATACTTCCTATACATATATTGCACATACACATGAAAATATTTTAAGAAGACTTATTAGGTTGAGTGCTAAATAGCTTGAAAATGTTAGGTTTGAGGTTACTTCTGCAATTTTACTTTGATTCCTCATACATATGCATTATGTTATAACCTTTAATTACGCCATTATATAACGTCTTTTCCACAGAACCTCAGTGTCACTCTGGGCCTTGAATGTATGATGATCACTTAGTGATCAATTTGATGATCAATATTTTCTTTTACCTTCATTAGTCAATGTGTGACCCAAAACTTTACTTACTTCATACAATTTAATCCTTGTTTCTAAATAGGAACTATGATTAATTCCTCATGGGCTGCTCTAAGAAGTTCATGACTAGGGTATCCCAGTGCTCCATAGATATGTAAATAGTTATTTCTACAACTACCTCAATAGATAATATGGTAGGAAACTGAGGTACAGAGGTGAAATCCATGCACTATCTGGTGATGAATTTCAGAGTACAAAGCATTATACTTCCCTTCAAACCTTCAAAATTCAACACTGGTGAAATGCTGCAGGAGTCCAGTCCTTGTGCAGATACAGTTTAAATGCCTTGGTCAAAACTACACAAGGACTATGGTAAGGACAGGAATTGAAGTCAGTGCCACAACAATGTTTAATCATCATTGCCTTGATACCATTATTTTGTTCCTTCTTGCAAGTCTTAATCACTGTATATTTTTAGTTAGGGATTTTTGACTTCTTCATCTAGGTGGATTTTTGAAATTTGAAGTATCTTGCAAAATAGGAAAACCATTCTCACTCACTTTATGGATAAGAACCATACCTGAAAATTACTTCCAGATGTCAAATTTCCACAAATGCAAAGATGAGTGAACAAACCTAAGAGAAAGTGTTAGTTTAGATTTTGTGTTTCTTCTTTTTTTTTTATCTGATAAACAATGAAGACTGCAGAAGTGATCTAAAATATCAGACATATCATGATTACAAGGCCAGATGCATACAAATATGTTTTATACACATTATTTGAAAGCCTGCAGCTCTATTTAAAATTTGTAGATTAATTTCTATAAGTTTTGAGAAGCACATTAGTAATTCAGTCTCTGCCTTGCCAAAGGGCCTCTTTCTCTTATGCCTCTGATAGGAGCTGGATCTCAAATCATAAGCAAATAGTATTCACACTTCTTTAGGTTCAGGGCTGTTCTTTATATACTAGTATATTTTTTCCAGTTTGCTATACTAAGACACGGGCTTTTCTATGTATAGATCAACTCAGATTTGATACAAGCTAACAGAAAATTTTCCAAATTCTTTGAGACTTTCAATGAATAATAATAAGAAGCTCATTATGGTAGTGTGAATGCTCTGGCTCACAGATCTTCTGCACAGTTACAAGGGAAATCCTTTGGAGAAAGGATGTGTAGCCTGTCTGTTACAGAGTTTCAGGCAAGGAGGAGTTCTAAATAATTACAAGCTCATAAATATATGAATTCAGATACAAGTATAATTACAGGAAAATGCATGGTCATAACAATGAAATAAACATAAGTTACTGTTTTATAGCAGACAACACCTCAAGAGCACTATTATTTCAAGTAAAATATTCTATGTATTTTCTGTTGAGAACTTGTTGAAGGTCATTATCAATAATTATCACAAAATAGATTGCTTTAATTAAATCTGTTGTACTAAAAGAGCCTGTTATTTATCTGACCTAAATTTTTTTTCTCAGTTATCTAACCTGAAGTAACCCAATGGCAGGAGTTGCACACATCTCCTTGGTGTTAGTTTCAGGTTGCTAGGAAAGCTGACAGTGGCTCAAAACCAAAGTTTAGTTAAAAAAAAAAAAACACCCAATGTGTTATTTGGGTAACTTACTATGTAGAACACTTCCAGTGGTGTTTGGCTCATTTCTATACATGTTGTAGTTGCTTTCACGGTTTTTCCCAACAGTTAAATTAAAAAAGAAAAAAAAGAAAAAAGAAAGAAAGAACAAGAAAGAACAAGAAAGGAAGAAAGGAAGGAAGAAACGAAAGAAGGAAAGAAGGAAGGAAAGAAGGAAGGAAAGAAGGAAGGAAAGAAGGAAGGAAAGAAGGAAGGAAAGAAGGAAGGAAAGAAGGAAAGAAGGAAAGAAGGAAAGAAGGAAAGAAGGAAAGAAGGAAAGAAGGAAAGAAGGAAAGAAGGAAAGAAGGAAAGAAGGAAAGAAGGAAAGAAAGAAAGAAAGAAAGAAAGAAAGAAAGAAAGAAAGAAAGAAAGAAAGAAAGAAAGAAAGAAAGAAGAGGAAACCACAAAACACAGAACACTGCTTTGTCAGAAAGAGTCATTTGTACCAGCACACTGTATAATGCTGAGGTGTGATGTTACTGGCAATAGCATCCAGCTGCATCTAGCCTAATCATTACCCCTCACACTTCAATTTGCCTGAAAGATGTATCACCACTGATAAACCTGCTTCCCAGCAGAACAACTCATAAAGTAATAGTTTGGCAGTCTTTACGTTTATTTTGCATAATTTCTTCTCCTTTCCACCTTCTAGCTCAGTCACATAAACATCTTAGCCTCAGCATGCTGGTGCAACAGAATATCTTGACTGAATTCCCAATACTTCTGCCCCACCAAAGAGTGGTTTTAATCCATATATTTGAACAGTGGCCCAGAACAAAGAGACAATGAGCTAGATTTCACATTGTAGTGTGTAATTTATCACTCCACAGATGAGGAAAAAATAGATTTTGAAGATTATTATGGTTTTATAATAACTGCACTCGTGTTTTCCAAATCCAACATCTTGGATTTTGTGTCAGACTTTTAGTTATGTCACTGCAATGTTAATAGCATCAGTGCTTTGCAGATACCCATACTTCTCCTGAGAACATTATTTGTCTTCATAAAATTTGTTCATCAGAAACTACCTTCTAGATGGTGATTGAGACAAAAGAAGTCATCTAAGGCCCTGTCCAGTCCTCATGGTATTGGGGTGGAGGAATCTAATTTTTTTTTCTTTCTTTTTTTTTGAGAAGAAGGTAAAAAAGCTTCACTAAGCAATGTGCAACTGCCTGGGGATGCTGCTTAAAAAGCACTGAAGAAGATACTGTGTCATGTTAATGGTTGAACTCCACTCCTGCTCCTACATACTCCTAAAAGTATTGAGTGATAGGCCTGTGCCTAACAGTTTGAGAGAAGCTTAGAAAGTAATCACATAAACAGGGGTATAGCAACCACAGAAAAATCTGCATTCATTTTTTTAGATCAGGATAAATAAGGACTACTATTCTTATCCATGCATTCTGAAGTCTCCCCAGCTTCAGAGCAGTGTCACAACTGTGGAGTTGTGGTGTCATTCAGTTAACAAAAAGAGCCGCAGAAACTTGTTGATACAGCTGTGTCCCTTTCCACCATTTGAGCTAGTTCCAGGGTATCTGCACTACTTCCATTTTACAAGAGTGCTCAAAAGTAGCACAACTTAAATCTTGCAGTTTATTAGCAAGAACAGATTACATGACAGGATACTGGAGGATTCACCTTATTAAAAATAATGTTAACTTCTATGGAAAGCATAGATAATAATAAAATAATCTTGAAATTCAGGTGTATTCTGATGTTCATGACAGTATCTTTTTCTAAAATTGTGTTATAGCTGGGAATACTTTGGTATAAAATTGTATAAAAGCTGATTTTCTGGCACTGCATTAGCTTGTTCCTGGAAGAGCTATCTTCCATGGTACAGTACTTAATATGTCTCAGAATAAAGATTTTCAAAACACTGGTTCCGTGGGCACAGCTTAATCATTCAAGCATTCTGCTACTTTAAACTAGCAGTATCTTTTCAGAACATGTATAAAATTGAGCAGTTTACATTTCTCTGTTAAAAATAAAAAAGAACAAGTAAAAGAACTGGCAAGGTTTCATTTATTTATTTAGTTTTCCTCACAGATAACTGTCTGTTCACAATAACAGTTCTGAGATAATTCAGAAATTTATAGACAATTTCACTACCTAACTTCTTTCTGATGAAAATTAAAAAGTACACCTCTACCATAAGCCCCTGTAGCACATTGCACATATTAAACATAAATAAACGAACAAAAAATCACTTCACTACACATATGATTCTTTCCTTTGGGAGAAGATGAGGGTAAGGGTAGACAATATTTGAATTCATCATCACATTTATTATTGGAAAAGCTCAAGACACATGTGACATAAAAAGATGAATACATTACAGCAATAACTGTAGCTCTGTCCTGGTGGGAGAGGAACATTTAATTGCAATCAGACACCAAGGAAGAGGCAGATCCAGAAAAAATCATATTTGAATTTACTTTTTAAATTAGCCCAAAGTTTGGGGCTTAGTGGTCAGACCATGTCCAGTAAGGACACAGTTAGTTTTTAGACGTCTTTATGCACATTCTTCCTGTGATTTAGGAGTGCTTTCTGTCAATACCCAGAATGGCCAAAATAGACATATGTTTTGTGAGACAATCTGAAGCATCTCTGTCTAATGTATGTGCTCTAACATAGTTTTATTTGGGAGTATCTGTACTGTAGTTCATTTCAGCTCTGAAGAGAAAAGCAGGTGTGATCTCTGGTTTTAGTAAGAATGGCAATAAAATATTCTGCTATACTAAAGCTAACTTTGTATCTTTAAAATTTGTTTGCCTCTAGGTGGGTGTATAATGGTAAAAATAGTTATAAACACTAACAGGCTTCTGTGTTTTGACCCAAGCATTTAGCCCACTATTCAGCAGCTTACTTATTCTTTTAGTTAGAAATGAGACACAATGATAATGGAGATGAGTATTAATCATGTGAACCTGTTTATTTCTGCAGAACGATTTTAGGATCTTTTTTTCTAAGCACAGGAGGGACCAATAAAAAGGAAGATTTTAATTTGCTCTTACAGCCAGATTTCTGTCAAATGCTTGTCCAAAACACCACAACTTGAGGTTTTGTAGATTCCTAAGATTATGTCTACTATTGCATTCATGTTTATTCTTGATTTCCTCTCCTGATTTTAAGTCCACTTCTGTCTTCTCTCCCCATGTCAAATTAATGGGCACTGCTCCCTTAAATGCTCAGCAAAGCCTTCCAATAACATAGTTTTAAATCTTGGGAAATTTCACACACACTTCTGTTTTGGGCAATGTCATACAGAGATATTAACTGTTTCCTATTGCTTCTTAACGTAATGAAGAATGGATTTTAATGGCTCTAGTTGCAGTAAATTTTTGACAAGATCAGACCATGTAGTGTGTGACAAATTCTAAAAGAAACACAGGACCTCCACTTACTTCAGTGCCTTCGCTGTAAGGGGTGAGCGTAGTACCTTGAAAATCATTGTCTTTGGAATTAAACGTGGTCGTTTGAACTGAAAAGCGGTAATCAAAAGCCACCTATCAATGGCATCAGCATTGCTGAGCTGGGCAAAAAGGACTACCTTTCACAGGTGTCTACTGTACTGAGCTGTCAGCAGCTGGCCAGCTCATTGTTCTCTAATGCCTAATCCCAGCAGGCAGCTGTTTCAGTTTCATTCTTGTGAAGCTCTGCTCCAATACACCATACAATTTGTATGGACTTTACTGTCACTACTGAAATGTTCTCTTATGCATTGTGGCTCCCTGATGTGTCTAATTGTGTTATGTTTTCAGTTTTCTCAAATCTACTGCAAAAAGCACTTATTCTTCTGTCTTTTCTGTGATGATGTGCTTTTCTTTCTTGTATTAAATGTTTGCTAGCTTTCTATTAGATGTTTTCTGCTTTAGTTAGGTGTTTGCAAGTCTTCTAACTTTAAGCTATGTAAGCTATAATCAAGCTGCAATACTTGATTTTGACTTTTTTTTTTTTTTCTGATATCTAGAATGAGCTTGAGTAGTTTTAGTAGAGTGCGTGTAACTAAAATGTAGAAATACAATATGGTTAATAGCTTCCAAATAGAAAAGACATATTCATATGGTCATAAATTTAAAATACCTTTTCCAGAGATTTCTTTTCTTTGCAAATAATTATTCAAGAAGTAAAACTAATGTGGATTACATCAGCAGATACACAGGAGTCTATTTTACAAACATTTATTTGATAATAGTGTCTGTGCATATAAATTTCAAATCCTTAGACAGGTATGTATTTTTGCATTTTTTATCTTTGTTCACACAATTAAAAGGCCTAGATATGTCCCGTTAATATAGCTTTAGGCATATTGTTTTCCTACTCTTTAGATAATTTAATCCTCTGATCACACTGATTTCTTTTTTCATTAAATTTACTGGGTGGGTATTCTTTATATACTCTGTCATGTTTTTTTCAGTATAACATACATAGCAAAACGTAAGAGGATTCATACATAATTTCAACTCTCCTATAGCTTTTTTTTTTCTTTTCTTTTTCTTTTTCTTTTTAATAATACTCCTTATACCAATGTGGAGAAAATGCCACTTTAAGTCAGAACATACATATGGATATAAAAATTATGAGAACAAAACGTACTACATATGAAAGTCAACATAGGAACATTGCTACATTTGGAAAAAGCATTTTATTTCTGAGGCAGTTCAATATAAGAAAACAGAAGCTCGGATACGTTAAAGATACATGGAAGGGATACCTAGAAGAAATTGACAAGGAAAAAACTCAATGGAATTTAAAATATGAAATGTATTTTACATTTAAAATCAAAACAGCAAAGAAACCATCATCTTCATACTATTACTAGTAAAAAAAAAAAAAAAAGAAAGAAAGAAAGAAAAAGAAAAAGAAAAAGAAAAAGAAAAAGAAAAAGAAAAAGAAAAAGAAAAAGAAAAAGAAAAAGAAAAAGAAAAAGAAAAAGAAAAGCTCATTTTAAAATCATGAATGTTTGTTTTTTAAATCATATTTTTTGAATATTCAGAGATGCCAACATTTTATTTATTGGTATATAAATCTACTAATTTACACATACACACACACACTCTTTTGAAAAACATTCTCACAACAACATATCTATGGAAATCTGAGTCACTTCAAAGAATAAACATCTTTCCCATGTTATACAATGCAATTTGGTTTGCACTGAATAGCCTAGCAATTATTAAACCATCTTAAAAAACAAGAGACATGTTATGTCCACAGTTTCAATCTACATGTTGTCTTTGATATGATTGCTCTTTCAAAATAAAAGCATTCATTTAAAAGGTTTTGAAACAGCTTATCAGTAGGATGTCCCACATTTCTGAAATGTTTTGAAATCCTACATTTCATAAGGGTTTGGTTTCTTCTACCCGTCTCCTCAACTTTCTGCATGTATATGTTTTATAGGCTTGCAATTAAAAGGATGCTTTTTGGAATTCTTTAGAGCAACAAGGTGTGTTTCCACAGTATTTCTAAGAAGGATATGAGATGGCTTTTGACTTCCCCCCAGAAGATCAGTGAACATATGCTGTACATGCAGATTTCATTCATCCTGCAGAAAGGATAGGGATAGGCACACAGAATCTGCAAACAGTTAACATAAACCTATTAGTTTCCATTCTGAGCAAAGGAGTTGAAAGGGTAAACCACTCTTCTGGCTACCAGACTGAATGCAATGAAAAAAGTAATGCAGGCATTATGCCTTCTTTCCTACAGGACTTCTCAGCTACATGCAGGAAACTAAGAGAACATGGCCTAACAACACAGTTGTGACAGGATTATAATGCCAGGCTGCAAAAGAGACGTAGAGTATCTGAAAACAGAGAGAGAGGTGCCTTTTGTATATCCAAGGTCTTTGTCCCTCTTCTCTGATTGAAATCACATTTCCATAACAGATGTGGTTGAAACAGAGGTTCTAATGCTCTAGGAGCTTGTTGATCAGAGGATATCTAGAGGGCTTTCTGGTCTGGTCCATACTACGGAGTTCATCTTCTGTAAAAAGTGCAGAGTTACACAGCACCTATCATTTATTTCCTCCCAAGTGTTATCTCAGAGAAGAAGAGCCTTACAATCAATCTTCTTTGTATTTTCAAGAAACTAACAATTTATTTTTTCTACTCGTGAGACTGGCCTCTTCAAATCAGATTTATCCTCTATGGGAGATCAACAACTGCTGCAGAGATTAGAGATCCACTTCTGCTTTGGATGTCGGAGAATCAGATTCAAAGGGATAGGAAATACTGCATCTTACAGTCAGATCTCATAGTTAGGATATGCGAAATCTAGTTAAAGTTAAGCTCCCTACCTTTGGGAAAGGTATAGACAAAAATGCTGAGGTGGAGAAATGGTGAAGAGTGCCTGGTGTAATGAAATAACTCAACAAGAAGTTTTAGGGAAGAGTCTGACCTATATATGAGAAACAGAGGAGAACAAATATTTATTTATTTATGATGAGGCTTACAAAATTTTCACTCATTATAAGGGCAATTCTACATGGGGTTAAAAAAGTCAATGGGAATACAGCTCAAAATGTTTATGCTTAGCTTAAAAGTGACACCATTAAGAAAAGTTTTAAATGGAGAGGATATGTCTGTCTTTGAATTTAAGTTGACTAGAGCATTGCAATCCTCAACTACAGTAGCACCAGCACATTGTTTACTATATATTCTCATTTTAGTGATTTGTTATTCTAAAATATCAATTAAATATATTTAGCAGCTTTGAAGTATCAAGTAGGACATCTGATTTCCTCAGCCATCACAGTCCCCAAATTCCAAACGAATCTGTCAGGATAATCTCACAGAGACTGTTCTCTTCACAAAATCCTCTGAGTTTTTTGGGCAGATGGATGGATGGAGTTTGACAAAGAGGTACCAGATTCTCTTAAAAAAAGCATTTGAAAAGAACTATACACATCAATGTTTTTCATAAAGTATCATTAGAGGTATCATTAAAGTGTTTGCAAAGACAATCTAATTTTATGGAAAGGCAAATTCTATATCTGACAAATTCATTTGAATTTAAATATTTTTTACTGCCTAGCATACTCATTGTGCCAGAGTTTCCTAAATACTTAGCCATATGTGATTTAAAATTATGCTCATCGTTGATTTTTCTTTTTTTCCTTTTGCACAAAAAATAAAAGTCAACAACAACTAATGACGTTTTTCAATCTTAGTGGAGAAATGAGAGAGATCTACAGATGTTACTGACAGTTACCATGGTTATAAAATGTGTTTTCTTTCATCAAGCTCATTGTACATTTTCTAGTGTAAGACAACAAGAGATAACTTCACTATATCTATAAAGTCCACAGCTTGATAAAAGAAGAAAGACAGTACATAATTAATAGTTTATATTACACTTAGGACAGTAAAAAATCTGTTATATTCAAAAGAATTCATGACATAGTCCAAATATTTAATATTCAGTATGATCAGACATCAAAAGATCTATGTTGGATTAAAATAAAATACCTATCAATATAGATAGCAGATGAAGTTCTAAAGATTAAGCACAGGAAGAGAGGCAAACATAACACAGTGAAAGCAATGCAGAAAGAAACAATCATACAAGCCATCTCCAGCAAACAAAATGTCAGCCTCTCTATTAAACCCATTCTGACAAGACGAGGAATTAGCTTCAGGAACAGTTTTGTATCATCATCATTTATCAGATAAATATCTATCCTTGTTCCAGAAAATACACTGCAAAGTAACCAAATGAGATTTAAGAAAAATCAGAATTAAAAAATACCAATATAACCCATACTATAGTAAGAAACACAGAACCCTATTGGGGGGAGGGGGGCAGATTTTCTTCTGGCATGTTCCAGAAAGAATATAATCATTTTAAACAACTAATGGCAAAGTTCTGTGCCATTTAGTACTATAGTATGAGGTTGGCGTCAGAAATATTTTGTGCATCAAAAATATTTTTTTGGCTCTCGGTGGTATACAAAATATTACGTCAAAGAAAGTAGCAAGAAGTGTATGTAGTGTTACTTCTACTCAATCTATCCCTCCACATATACTACAGATTCCCACTGAAATCTCAAGTGTCTGCTTTCAGCATTGCTTGTCAGAATCTTTGTTCTCTAGTAAAGTGTTTCCTTTCATTAAGTCACATTACAGACTCATCATTTCCACCTCTTTCTGCTGAGCATCTATCAGGATCCGCATTTTACTTTTCCTCCAGTGCCTCCACTTGCCTTTCAACTTTCATTATCCTTATTAGAAACACATCCATATTTTCACTTTCATCTTTTCCTTTAAGGAGCTGAAGGATGACAAAATAGTTTTCAAAGGGAGCTGGGTCAGGAGTATAAGACATTTCTGATGAGTTTTTTTTAGTGTGCAAAACAGAGCAAAACAGGAAACAAGGAAATGAAATAGACCTGTGTGAAATTTATTTTTCCTTTCACTAATTGTTTTCTGAGAAAACACAACTTTTTGTGCAGCCTGGTGAGCACTTTGGGAAATATTTTGCATAAAAATTCTGTTGTTACTGGATGGTTCCACTGATAATTATATTGATCATAAACTTTTGGAACAGAGACCATATATTCCTGTATTCCTATTCCTACCTCATTTAGCTCTGTGGATAGTTCTTGTTTTCACAAAGGTGCCTTGAGAAGGTCTTACTTACTTACTTACTTACTAAAACTGAGTAAATTCTACTTTCTACCAATAAGGCTAATAATTTTACTCCCACATAAAAACTGAAAAATTGGTTGTCATAAGGCCTTCACATTTGTAAAATTCATCAATTTCTGTCTTTGGCTATAATGAAAAAGAAAGAAGAAAAAGAAATCCTATAAACACTGAGAACACAAAGCAAATTTCCTTTTTCATGAATCCTGTATAAACATGTTTTGTCAACTGTTTCACCAATTACAGCAGAGCTGTAAATCTACCAGCATGTGCTAGCTTCAAGAATCTCTTCATTTTGCTCACAGCATCCAAGTTTGGAGCCCAAAATAATTCTTTTTTTCACATCATTCTTTATCTCATGTAATATCTCTGCTAGTCACAAAGTTAAGGAAATAATATTTTTCAAAGCAAAAAATTATCTTTTCTTAACATTAAAAATAAATGTTGGAACTTTTTAAAATGAGAAATCAGTTAATTAAGCCAAAAGCCAATAGAAAGATGTATGTGTAGGAAATTTCCAAAGACAGATCTTCTCCATATAGCTGAGGCATGGACACATATGCAAACAGGGTCTCCCAAATCAGACTTGTCCACTGCAAGGTATGTCCCAGAATATTTAAGGCATCTGTAGAGCTAGGCCAAAAGTTGAGAAGCAGGTTTTAGGGCCTCAAATGTGGACTTCTAGACTTATGTAAGTTCCATTTTAGATACATTTGACTTTTTTTTTTTTTTTAATCTGTCCCAAATATAGAAAACAGTACAGCACTCCATTACAGGTGGCTCTTGATTTTAAAAAGCCTGAGTAACTTTAACATATAAACGTTTATTCAAAATACCAGGTGTATGATAGCAACTTTAGACACTCCAGTTCAAAGTGATTGCATCTAGTAATCAATATGATATGAGAAAAAATTAAATTCAATGTACTGTCTAATTAATAGTACATATAGCTTGCATATTTTATATGTATATAATATTGGTAGGTAGTTTTCTTGAAAACAATGGCTCTGATTCCTCAGGACACTTACAGACAGTGGACCCTGAATTTTAATTACAGAATAGCTGTTTACTGTAATTCACCATTGCTCCTACAAACGTTACTATACATCTGTGTCCTCAGTCATTTTTATGATAGCTATTGTCAAATATACAACAGCTATTAGATAACAAACAGAAAAAGAGAAATGATGACATCACCGGAATAGTTTCTCAAGAGGTTAGATAACAAGCAGACATAAAATATAGTAACTACATATAAATATGCTACATAAGAATGAAATAACAGTCTTTCTGGGGTCAGACCAATGGTCTGTCTAGTCTAATGTCCTGCCTCTGACTGTGGCCAGGGAAGATGCTTGTGGGAAAGGTATAAGAAAATGGGGAAGAATAAGGCGATGCTTCCCTCCCATAGATCCTCAAGAATGCCAGCAGTTTCACGTTCAAAGGGTTCTTAGAGCAAAAGGTTGTATCTGTATCATGGATTTAATATTTCCTGCAGATTTTTCTCCAAGAATTTTTAACTCACTGAGCAGAACTCAATTGTATTTGTGGAAAGCAGAACATCTTATGAAAATGAATTTTATGGTTTAATTTAGAATTGTATAAAATCCTGTTACCTAATTATGCTTTTCCTCATTTCATTTGTCTCCATCATATCTCACTTCAGTCAATCATTTTTCTACTCTGAAGATTTAGGATCATCCTTTGTTGCCCTTTTTTGGGGTCATTGCTCAGAGGAAAGAATGAGAACTGTATGAAGCACTCAAGACAGGTATACTGTAGAAATATCCAGTGTCATAGTTTAATTTTCCTTTTAATTGTTTATCCTCTTTTTATAATTTCTAATTTTATTTTTCATCTGCATTTGACCACTGACAGTTAAAATGGCATAACAGCCTCTTTCCAGGGTGTTTGTACCTGATTTATTACCTATTAGTGATTCCAAACTCAGGGTTGAATTTTCATTTCATGTGCATTATTTTGCATTTATTGACATAGAATTTCATCTGTTATCTTACTGACTGCTCTGTACTGTGAAATCTTTCTGCATATTCAGTCAATATAAGTTTGAACAAGCCGAAGAACTATATAACAGGATGTTGTGGTTTAACCCAGCAGGCAGCTGAGCACCACACAGCCACTCGTTCACTCCCCGCCCCCCCCNAGATAAAGACAATTCAGTAGGACAGAAAAGGAAGGGAAATAATAATAGTAATGATGATGATAATAATAACAGAATATACAAAGCAAGTGATGCACAATGTAATTGCTCACCACCCACTGACCGATGCCCAGCCAAACCCTGAGCAGCAGTTCCCCCAACCCCATCCAGCCACCCCATATTAATTGTTCAGCATGACGTCGTATGGTATGGAATATCCCTTTGACCAGTTTGGGGCAGCTGTCCTGCTTCTGTCCCCTCCCAGCTCCTTGTGCACCCCCAGCCTCCTCGCTGGCAGGGCAGCAAGAGAAGCTGAAAAGTCCTTGGCTCTGTGTAAGCACTGTTCAGCTACAACTAAAAAATAAATGTGTTATCAGCATTATTCTCCTCCTAAATCCAAAACACAGCACCATACCAGCTACTAGGAGGAAAATTAACCCTATCCCAGCCAAAACCAGGACACAGGACCAAATTTAATAATCTTGCTCTTCATCCCCTATCCTGGATTTATTATGTAAGAGTATTTAAGAAACATGGGTCCAAGAAACAAGCCTTGTGGATTAACTATACTACCCCCACACACACACACTTAGTAACCATTTAAATCTACTTTTTATTTCCACCCTTCAACCTGTTATCAGTCATGAAATTATCTCTTACTCATTGATAACTTTGTTTCTTTAAGAACCACTGGTGAAAGATCTAGTTGATAGCACTTGAAAACAGATGTAGGGTGTTTCAACCAGATGACGTATATGCTCACTAACATTTTTAAAAAAATCTATTGCGTTTGTGAACCACAGAGTTCCTTCTACAAATGTCTTGCTTAATCGTAGTCTCATATTATCATTTATAGCATGTGTATTAATGCATCTATGAGCTGTTTTATTTAACGTAGTTTCTTTAACATTTGCCTGAAATAGCAGTCAGACATAAAGATCTTTAGTTTCCCAGATGCTTTTGGTGTCCTTTAGAAAACAGTCATTACATTCATCTGATACTAAAACCAATGTGAACAATAAGCTATCCACCACAAACAAGATGAGCAATCTTATATTTGATTTTCTTTAAAACTCTTGAGCAAAAGTCATTTCATTCTGATAATATGTAGCTATTAATTTTTTTCTAAAACCTTTTATACTGACACTTTTGGAACTGACAGTTCCTTAGACTTGACACCCATTAAATATATATGAATATATATATATAATGGCCTTCATTTTTAATACCAATGCAAATAATTCATTTAACTTTTATGCGTGGCCTTATCTTCTGATATTGTTCCTTTTACATATCAATTATATGTCGGCTATACAAATTCTCTGGCAGGTGTACTGTTTCTGGTATCTTTAAATATATATATATTATCCATTTTTATGTTGTTAGCAAATTGCTCCACAAAATCTTTTTTGGCCTGACTTATTGTGTACTTAAGTTTATCTTGCCAAAGTCTAGACTATCTTTTTTCTGCATTTGGACACAGTTTCTGCTTTTCACTTTTAATAGTTTCCCAACCCTTCTTGTTGAAACTGGCCACTGGCAGCCAGGAATGCAAGAGTCATAGGACCAGAAAACGAATAGACAAGAATGGGTTTGAATCAAGCTCTACAGAAATGAGAAAAGCTGCACTTCTGATCTTTTCTTCTGGGAGTGCTCTATTTTTCTTTTATGATGATCTAATGTAAAACATTTACACTCTGCCAGAAGCAGGATCTAGGTCCCCAGTTCGTCCTCACCCAGACCAGTGCCAGGCTCTCTTCTAGCTCTCTGATTCTTCATAATGGCTTAAGAAAGTATGGGTCCCTTCTTCAACCCTACAAAAGTCCAGGGCACTTATGAGCACTTTCTGACAAATAAAAAGTATGAACTTAACCTCTCCCAAGACTTAAAATGAAGGTCTCACATTTGTGGAGCAATTCTATTAGACTACAAAGCAAAGGGCAGGCCCCAGTTTTAACACAGGTATAGAGATAAAGATGATTCTTACAGGGGGAAACTTTATCGGAGCTCTCTAGGAGGGATGTAATAAAAGGTGTATATAGTGATCATGAAAATATTTGTTCATAATCATGGAATTGGATAGGCACAATGATTGTGTCTATGTCAATTAAAATATATCTGGTGCTTGAGCACTGGCACAGATAATCTACACAGTTAAATATTTACCAAAGTTTTTACCTTCTTTTGCCTGTTGCGTTTATTACTGTATCTATAGCCTGTACTTTTTGCAGATCATTGTTGTTAGTGCTGTACTTTTAATTTTTATATTATGTTTATATACATTCTGCTTTTATAACATTGAATTTTTTTCATTTTAAAGTTTGTAACACATCACAAACAAAAGCTTTTAATATTAGACCATCTTTGCATAAAAGAGCATCACTTATTTTTTACTAGTAAAAGAGCAACAAAGACAAAGCACACATCTCTGGAATGAAAGGAAGGTCTCTGCTTGTGTGGATTTAAGAAAAAAAAAAACTTGGTTGGAGACAATGATACGAGAAAAAGATTGAAAACCCCAATAAGGGTCTTAGAAACTACTTAAATTGTCAAAATCGTTGTTATCCTCTCAGCTATAACTAAGGGGAGCCCAGCTTCCAAGTTCCTATCCTATCCTATCAATGCTGTAAGAGCAGAGAGCATAACTATGGGCAGCATTTTAATCTTGTTCTGTGCTTCTGTGCAGGTGACTGACAGGTTATTATAATACCTCTTCACTGCCACTGGCTGGAGAGGCATGGCAAAACAGTCTGTGTAGGAGCTCTGAAATACAGACTGGATGTTTTCCAGTAGTATGAGCATTTTTGCTTTCTGTTTTATAACTTGGCTTGATTTCCTTTGCACTTTTGCGGTATGATAGATTGTCTCAGTTTTTACTTATCTTGTAACATCATGGCTATAAGCCACGATTTTGAAGTAAAGATAACTTGTATAGGGCAAATTGCCTCCTTAGAGAGTTGTGAATATACAGTGGATTAATTTAAGGTGATTATCACCTTAAATTGTCAAGGACAGTGACATCTCTGGAACTCAAGGCTGCAGTTTGCTTTCCCATGGCAAGTAATGCCAGGCCATTTCACTTCATTGACCTCAGATTACCCTCCTTTCATCACTCTAATCCTTAAACTAACCTTTTTGATACGTATCTTCTTTCTGCACATTTTAAATTAGAACAACAAACTATGCAAAAGTCTTTCTTGGCTTTTAAATCTGCCGCTCTCCAGAAAGCTAAATAATAGAATTGTCCCTTCCAATCCCTGACATCCTGTGATTCTGTGATTCTGTGATATGCAGTCAAATCCTGCAGTAAACTCTCATGTGAGTAAACTCTCACTGTGACCAGTGATTGATTTAGTTTGGACCTAGAGTGTATTTTTTAAGCAAATCTCTCAATTTTCCCACTAACCACACTTTGCTTCATACCCCAGGGCAGTCTCTGCACACACAAACTGGGCCTTGTCAGGATGAAACTAAACTGAGGCTTCCATTGGACTTCAGGTGCAAATGGTCCTTCAGTGCATGGACCAGGCTAGTTGGAAATAAAAGCCTTATTTAACGTGCATGGAATAAACTTCACATTGTCAGAACAACTGTTTTGCTCTACTTATTCTCTCCTAGTAGTCCGGACTTCCTGGTCATGTAGATGTTACCTAGGAAGGAATTGACATTAACATGGCCTTCAGTAGCAAAACCCTTCTTGATGACAAAACAAGTCAAAAAGCTAAACAATGACATTGAAAAACATTGAAAAATTAAGTACAGCTTTATTAAATTACAACTTTATTAAAATTGATATATATAATAAAGCTATTGTGATATAGCAGAGTTGATAAAAGTCTATACAAACACACTGCATCATGAAATCAACATTTTAATCTATGGCTGCAAATGTTTTAATGTATAACTCTGCATCCCTCCTGGTATCCAAACTTGAAATTAAAAAAGTAAAGTCCCTAAATTCAAAATAGTATGCTTGTATATAGTCCTTTTATACGTACTATTATTCTAAAGAAAACATTTTGTTTTGTATATTTCCTTTGCATTTACATTTTTAAATGCTTGAGCAGGGAGGTTGGACCAAATGACCTCCAGAGGTCCCTTCCAAACTCAGCCGAGCTGTGATTCTGTGATGCTTTAGCTTTTACCTGAACCTGACCAGACATATTAAGAAATGAAAGTCATTAAAAAAAAAAAAAAAAAAAAGGCCAGTTAAGGTATGCAATTAGGAATGGAGGCCTCAGCTTCTGTTTCCTGTTCACTAGTCCAGCCAAGATGATATACCAACACTTCACTCTTCCATCTAAGTAAGCTAACCAAGACATTACTCTAACTTGCTTTCCTTCTGCAGCAATTAATCTTCCATTTTCTACTGTGTTCCTCAGAGTTAACACTAAATGGGTTTACCCTGAATATACCTTGGTATATAAGGATCTGAGAGTTCCATATTTGAACTAAAGAAGGAATACTTCTCTACTTTTCTCTCTGAGCATGTTAGTAGCTGGGACAGTATATTAAAATTGAGACCCACTATTATTAACATATCTTCCAGCTATTTGGTTGTTGCTATTGTTTTATTTGTTTTAGTTGTGGTTGTTTTGTTTTTAAGCAAAAACTGTAATAATGCCATGAAGTGCACTTTGAGGATGTAACAAAGTTTCTTTAGTGAACTTAGGTATCTCCTTACTAAGCTGCTATGTTCCAAGCAACAAAAAATAAGGCTTATGAGGCAAAAAATAAGGGTTATTCAGGCTAGTGATCAGCTGTACATCTAGACAACGTCAGTATCAGGTTAGAATTTAAAATTTCTAAAGTCTTGTTTTAGACAAGAAAGAAAACAGCCACAATTCCATTTGAATTCTTTAACAACAGAGCCAGTAAAAACATAGTTAGTGCTGTATAATCAAGACTCCTAATGAAAGCTCAGTAACACCAAGGTTACAGTCATTATCTAAGGATTTTAAAAGAGCTGCCACTTGCAGATATCACCATGGATTATACCTGAGATATCCATGTTGAAGAACCAATCAATAACAACTAGTTTTCTCTCTCCTAAATTCAAGAAATTTTTAAGACATCCATGCCTGAATATCACAAGCGATTGCACAAATCATCAAGCAGCTTCCCAGGATTGCAAAGACTGGAACAAATGTTCCAGTGTATCATTTGTACACATATGACACGTCAGACCAAGAAATAGAGTTATTCTGTGGAAAGCAGCAAATATAGAGCAGAACAGAATCCCAAGTAGCAAGGTACAGAGAGGAAAAATAAGAACTCTGAAAATAATAAAATAATAGGGATTACTTGAAACAAAAAAAAATACTGGAGCAAAAAACTGTATTTGACAGAAGAAGAAAAATCTAACTCGGGCCAAATTAATCAAAATAAAAAGAAAATTGTAGTCCATAGTACAATAAAGAGATGGATTTTTTTTTTCCAAGTCAAAAAAGTGCCTGTCTTGGAAGAAAATATTTATTTTCATTGCAGATCCAGAAAAATACTGTGATGATGAACTTATAGATCACCGGTTAATTAAAAAAGCTCAACCGATTAAAATATTGTAGATACTCTCCTGCAGATACTCTCTCTTCTTTACTTTTTGAACTACTTTTCTTCATTTGAAGACCTGAAGACTGAGGAAATTTGTTTTTCTGGCTGTGTATTAAGAACTTTAATGCTGAAATTCTATGGCTTGCAGGTAAGACTAGTCAATAACAATTGCCCTGTTGGCTTTAAATCCTATGAAGTAAACCTAAGATACACTAGGTAAAAAGTACACCTTATTCTGGACTTAGTTACAGACAATAAAGTTTTTTCCTTGATCAGAGTATTCTAACTAGTGTAAAGTAATGATTTGTAAGCATCTGGCTCCCTTCACATCTGGCTGTCATATTTTACAGTCCAGTCTCAGAAATAAGAAGCAGGATGTTAGGAAGTACTCACAGATTTTGGATCTTATTCAGACCTTTCAAGCAGTGGGGATCATGTCCAGACTTCCTAAAAATTATTTCCTTTCAGAAATGGGAGAAGAGTGGCAGCAGTTAGCAGAGCTGCTCAGGAAGTCTGGTATCTGTAAAACTTATATCTAAGGTTACCGTTAACATGAGTCAGCTGTGTGGTACCTTGCCTTAGCCTGAAAACCAGAGGTGATGCTGACTGCATCGCTTTATGTGTGATTTTGGCTATAGGCAATGCCTCACCTTAACCATTTTATATGATGAGCTTCTCAAATCCATAGGAACTTTATATTACATTCTGTGGTGAAATTCTCAGGGTTTATTCTTGCAGCGATACCCTACATTAAAACAGGGAAATCACTGAGTAGAAATGGCCAGTTTTCTCCCTCCCTAAAGACACATATATAAACAGAATAATCCAATTCTATCCTTGTGAAAGGTTTACTTTTTTTCTTCTTTTAATTTAGTGACCACATCTCACCTGTTTACTGCAGAGCGTTAAGAAGGTCTTCCTTATGGTCTCTACAGATGTGCTTTCTAAAATTCAAACTATTCAAGAAACAGCTAAAATATACAAGTGGGAAATGTTATGCACTGTACTTGTTAAGGATATGAAGCACAGTCTTTTGAGGCACATATGCATACAAAAGCTGTAAATGTTCTGAGACATAATTAAAATATCAACATATTAAAGCGCTGGAAATAATAGCTTCATGTACACTGCCTCTAAAATAGGACAGAATTTTACATGACTGATACAGCAATATCAAAGCTGAATAATTCTTAGATAGTGCTGACAGTCAAATATTAAAAAACAGAATTTTCTTAGAAGAGGGTTATCTTCTTCTATTTGCATTCTGATTAGAAATCGAATGTCTTCATTAGTCACAGATATCCTATTCTTTAATGTCAAGAAATTCCAACATTAAAAATATGTATTTTGGGGTCAACCCAGCAGTGTCATGCAACAATAGCAGTGCAAAAATGTATCTTATATACCAAACACAACCTCTGTTGGAATATAATTTTGTTTGTTTTTAAACAAGTGCTGCAGAAACAGTCAAAAAGAAACTCACAGCTCTGAACTTGTTCTGACTTTTTCCACTGATTTCTTTTCAGTCAAATATTCATGTCTATATGCTCTGAAGAGTTTAACACAATTTACCTCAATTAACATATCTTTATCCTGCTATTTGATGAGTCCCAAATTATAAATTTAAACAAGCTAACACAGAAAATCCTTTCATGGTAAACAAGCACCATTGCTGCTGGCAAGCTGAGGCCCTTGAAGCATCCTCCTTGAAGCTATGTATGCCTTGAAGGTGCCCATCTGGTTGTTCAGACTCTTTTTAAGAAAAGAATTCATGTTTTCTCCCAAGGGAAGCCCTGTTCAGTTGTTAACAGCTTTAGAGTAATTTCCTCATTAAGTAAGAATGTAACCTGGTCAGGATCTTTTGTGAGTTAATAACTATTCAGTTAAAATTAAATAAGATGTTTAGTAAATATCTTGGTAAAATGGGGATTGAATGTCTGAGGTGTTAACTAATGGGACACTGAATATTCTATTGCAAAGCCAAAAACTTCAAGCTGGTTGTGACCAAAAATTCATTAGCCTTTAATAAACATTACTACATAATATTTGCTGGGTGTCCAAATTGCAACATGATGCAGAATGGAGCAGTTACCAGTCCAGCAACTGGTCACATACCAACAGACTTAACCACACTCTGCTGCTCAAGACTCAAAGAGGATAGGAAATATAAAACAGGGAATTAGATTCTGAAGGAAAAAGAGAGAGAGAGAGAGAGAGAGAGAGAGAAGAAAGAAAGAAGAAAAAATAGATTACAATTTAAATCCCGAATCAACAATAAATAGAGAACTGTTAAAGGAGTTATTTTAAATTAATTCTTCCATGAGAAAAGCATACGTAAATATTCACTTGCACTTCTCAAGCCAGTTCCAACAGGACTGGTATTCCCAGAACATGCCTATTTCTTGCCATTTTGGCAGAATTACCAGAAAAGACAAGGATAGAAAAGACAGGTAGAGAACTACCACCTTGATAAAAGATCACCGCTTTGTACCAGCATATAGGCAAGGCTACATGGGGAAAGTTTGTTGGCTATTGCTCATTCACTGTGTGTACTGCATCTATAATTTAAAAAGAGAAGTTCCATCCATCTGGTGTAGTACAGAAGCATTAAATTTGGAATGAAACATTGAAACACAAGAAGTTAAGGAACATCAAGGCAAAACAGGAGAAGCATAGTCCTTATGTACGTGTACACTATACTTGTTTCCCCTCAAAATGACCCAGAACAAACCTTTATTCCAAAGGTTAATGCATGACTTGGAGAAGAGAAACATGACTTGAGAAAATTGCTAATTGCTCTTAAACACTGGCGTTGAACCCCACTGCATTTCATTCCATGGAGATTGAATCCAGAAGCAGCAAACAGATGACCTTAAGCTCTCCTTTTTTAAATTTTCTTCTGTGACTTTTTAATAAAAGTTTGAACAGCTCATTTTTTTCTTTGTGCCTTTGCTGCACCTGAAATATTTATTAGCACCTTACACATGTGAAGTGGTAGAATAACTTCGTTAAAATTTCTGCAGCATCTAAATATACATGTAATGTTTTTCTCTAGTGCGGAATCTATGTTTGTTTTTTTGTTGTTGTTGCTGTGTTTTTTGTTTTTGTTTTTCTTTTTTAATAAACCAGAAGAAGAAAAAAAAAGTATAACTGTTCAGAAGTAAGGTAAGATTTACAACTCTACCTGCAGTTAGCAATACAAAATAAAATTAATCTGTCCAAGTCTCTGAACTGACATGTTGGAACTAACAGCACTTCAATGTTTTTGTTTGTAATCCATATACTGCAAAATTGTTTTATTTTTTAAAATACTTATCAGCACAGATTTAAAACAAATGTTGTTAAAATCTAAAGCATACAGTGAAATATTTTTTTCCTCATTTTTCAGTGCCTGTGGATCATATGGCCCAACACAGTCAACAGTTATTTTGAAAGGCAGACAATATGATATTACAATAGCAATTTGAAAGGAACAAACTGGATCTAAACACTATACAGTGGAGCATAAGGTTTCTGGGAAAAAATAGTACAGATATTTTGTAAAGAAAGGAAGGTTAACAAGTATAACAATTAGAAAGCATTCATAGGGAAATTATTTATTCCCCAAAACCAGATAACTTCCCAAACTTGATAGCCATATCAGCAATGGTTTTATTTACTTCAACAAATATAAAGCCATGTAAGAGAATTATGCTTGCTTTCAAGAATAACAGCTAAAGAAAGGCTGAAAATGCACAACTGACACTGAGGGAAATAGAAAGTGACCAGTGAAGATTCGTCCAGATCCCAAGGGCAATAATCATCTCACTTAAGGGGTCTAAAAGTTTGGCCTAAGTGTCTGAGCTACTAACCCAAAACTCCCTTAAAGTCAACCGAAATACATAAATAGAATAGAATAGAATAGAATAGAATAGAATAGAATAGAACAGAAGCAACCTCCAAAGAGCGATATGTTTGACCTATCTTAAATGCCTGCTAAAAACAGTTTTTCTCTCTATTGACCATAAAGAAAGTGTAGGATTAATAAAAGGTCTAACTGATAAGTCTTTCCCTAAAAATGCACCCCATATGCTCATATCTCTGCTTGATCCTTCCTTTGATGACTGTTCCTTTCCCAGTCCAGCTCATCCATATCAATAAAGGGGAAATAAAGATGTTCAGTATATTGATTAGACATGTTGACTCTTAAAGATAACTTAACAGAGCACCATATAAGTTAGATTCTTTTTTAGCATATGGAATAAATAATTCTTGGAGCAGGATAGACACTATAATGTCTTTTTTTTTTTTTTTGCTTCATTTTAGATGTATTTAATAACATTTATATCATTGTTCTCTATTAGTAGTAGGCATAAAGGAATGTCTAAATTTTAGACCCCGGAATGTAGAGTTTTCTAGTCCTCAAGATTAAAACTACTAGCTCTTTTTGTGGGAAAATCTCCAGGCACCTAAGGAATGCTAGAGGTTAAAGTACCCTCAGATACCAGTACACCTCTCCAGCACCAGACAGAAGATAAGCTGAGATTTTATGTGAACTGTTTTGATATCTGTATTTCCTAATAGATCTAAGTAATACGAGGACTTCTAAAACACTCTAAGAACCTGAGTATATGTTTTTGAAGTCTAGCTTAAGTGACTTCAATGTCCAAACCAAGTCTGAGGCAAAACAGGGGAAAATACCTTCTCTTCTACCCAAATTCCTGTGCCAGAAATCATGTTACCAAACCCTCTTCTATCAGACACTGCAACAATCTTCAGCAAGTCCCAAACACTTGAATAACATTTTTTTCATTAACTTATGTTTTGCAGCATTACATTTTGAAAAACAATAACCAACATTGTTCTTTGATTAACAGATGCAGTCCAAAACCCAGTTTGTTCACTGTACACTTCAGGAAATCAACTTTCTCACCTCTGAGAAGTGGTTGTCTGTCTTTTCTTTCCTTAGATGGTTTTATTTTGTCCTCATTTTGTACTGTAGTGAAAGTACAAAAGGAAAAACAATTTATGAGTAGCAATTATATAGGCTGCAACAGCTATATTTTCCATTGCCATCTGGCTTCTCTTATCCTTATAAGCTAGACAGTAGAAAGATAAGCAATAGAATTAAAATGAATAAATCTTTTGTTGATCTTCAGAAAAAATAATGATTGTATCATTATGAAAATGGTGCTTCTTTTCAAAATGTCACACATAATTGTGCATAGCCAGAGTTAAATGAACCAGTAAATGGATTGGCGTTAATAATTATATTGGATATGCATGCATTTTCAAGTATTAACTAATAAAAATGATTGATAATTTTTAGATAATTGCATTTAAGAATATGAAAGAAGTTTTAACAAAATGTGACTTGTAGCTTTTTAGAGAAGTTAATTAAATACTTGTTAAACATAAAAATAATTTATTATATCACTGGTGTTTTATGAATAAAATAAATTAAAAAGAGAATAATCTACAATTTTTATAGTGCTGGATTGTCACAAGCTTGTAAACATAAATCTTAAGTCTTTGTGATTGTTCCTCTCTTCTGTCCATACTATCAATCTGATTCCTGAAATCCTTTATGGTTTGACATCCAGTAATCTAACATGGCAGCTTTGCCTTTACTTCTCATTACAGGCTTGTTGGTTAAAACATACAATAAAATAAAATAAAATAAAATACACTAGAATTAGAAGTCAGTTTCAAGGCTCCTGACCCTGCAGGATTTACCCGAGACACTTTAAAAAGAAGATATTTTTTTATATTGCAATAACCAAAATATATATTTTTTTTAATTTGATCTGTTAGGGGCTATTAAGTGTTCATCTCAGTAATGTCAATATGGAGAAGTAGTTATTGCATCAAATAATGTCTCTGCTTTTCAGGGACTATGGCATATTTCTAACAACACTGCCTAAGTAAGGGAAGGAGGGAACATTTTTTAAGATCGCAGATTCACAATTCATAGAATCATAGAATAACCTGAGTTGGAAGGGACCCACAAAGATCATCAAGTCCAACTCACAGCTCCACACAGGACTACCTAAAAAGTAAACCACATGTCTGAGAGCATTGTCCAAACATTTCTTGAACTCCGGCAGGCTCGGTGCCATGACCACTTCCCTGGGGAGCCTGTTCCAGTGCTTGATCACCCTCTTGGTGAAGAACCTTTTCCTAATATCTAATCTGAACCTCCCCTAACACAGCTTCATTCCATTCTTTCAGGTCCTAATTCATTTCATAAAGATACAAAGATAAACCTGAAATCTTTTTACAAACCACTATAGTCAGCTTCTATATAGCTGTAAAAAGAGAGAGCAATACAGCCTTTCCCACATGAAATTAGGAAAAAAAAAAAAAAGTATCCCCTAGTAGTTTTCTTTGGTATGTTAAGGATTTAAAACACCATAAAAATGTTCAAGAGGAGGCAAGTCTTGGGACTTCTCCCCACCAAAATTTGATATTTGTTAATCACAAATTAAAATTCTCTGAAAATTCAGTGAATATGGTTTACCTTAAACACAGGGAATTCTTGATATATTGTACCTCCCTAACTTATTTTGTATTTAATAATGTCTCTGGAGAAGCAGAGCGTGACCCAGCTTGACATTTCCACTCCTACTCCATATTTCATCAATCAATCATCACAACCTGTCCCTGTATTTGTAACGTCACAAACTTAAATATTGCTAAAGGAACACACTGTTCAAGTAGCAGAACGAGGCATTCTGAAGTTATGAAGTGCCAGAATCTTCATTCATCTCTCTTTGCTCTATACTTTATGATGCAGTTCATAATTATGTGATGAGATAATATTTTTACACAAGGTCATTCATCATTCCAAATAGGGAATGGATAATGTTCAGTAACTAAGAAAAAAACTTTCACTAAGCTGGCTTTGGTTACTTGCCTTAGCTCCTAGGGACTTGTGCAAGTCACGGGAGACCAAGACCCAGTGATCACTTTTCTTAAGGAGGGTTTGAACCCCTGACAGCAACCTCCAAGATCAGTGTCCTAACCAGCAGAACATTTAGAAGGGGTGAAAGAAGTTTCCAATGTGTCTTCTTGACACTGTTCAATTTTGATAAGTAAAACCATGGGAGAAGGAGCAAAAATTTATTTGAACATCTTAGCCACCTGCCTAATAATGGTTTTCTCACTTTCTGTTTCAAGAAGCAATGAATTATTTTAAGGGAGAAACAACAACCCCAAGTAGATGTGGAAACAACCTCACTTTAAATACCCTGTGGGGCCAAAAATTAGGACATTCATCAAGGAATATCTAAATACACCTGAAGATGCTTATATTTAGGGAAAGTGGGGATATTGTTTAATATTATATTCCTTACATAAATTACATTATTTAAATACCTTAATTTTTAATTTAAGGAATAATAGGAAAATTAAATATCTTCTGTTCTAAAGTATTGTAGATGTGGTAGTTACAACCTTCTTGGTAAGATATTTACCTGGGTAATAAGACACTTAGGTTTCAGTCTCTGCCTTAGTGGAGGTTTAGATATTGCAGAGAAAAAAAAAAAAAATCATTAAGCAATCAAAGTTCTCCAGGAAAATATCAATGATGGAGAGGAAGCAAGTGGTGTCTGGTGACAAAGACATTTTGAAGACATTTGCCCCTTCCAGAGACAGTAAAGCAATCCAAATATCTGATTATCTTTACTGAACTTTTTTCTTTTTCCTTTTTTTGGGCAGAGGAAATGGGAAATTGGGAAATGAGGGAAGAGAATAGGGGAGATGCTGGCTATAGGTGACATGAATTTTTACCTACCTGCTTTTTGAAAGGAAAAACATTTTCTCTTTTCTTAAGCGGAATACTCTCCTTTTGAATGAAGAAGTCATATATCTCTGAAAAACTTCTGACTGATATATCTGTTTACATCAATAGCATAAACATATTGTTTAGGAAATTTTGATCAAGTAATCACAGGAAAAAAAAAAAACACAAAGATTTAGCATTAAAAGAGCACTCAAAATTTTTCAGAGTGTTTGACAACAATTATGCTACTAAAAGCAACAGCACACATACATTACCATCCTGAATACATTAACCTTGCTGGCCAACAGCTTTAAATACTCAAAGGCAGACAACAGCTTTCCTCAACTTACCAAATGCAGATAAAGGAAAAGCTAAAAGCTTTTCACTTCTCACACTGAGGGACAGCATTTCATCCTTTATGCAAGAAGCTATTAGATAATTGGATCTTGCTGTGTTTCTGGAAGACCGTTAAATTCAGATTATTTCAGAAACTGTAAAGAAGAAATTCCAGATTCTGAAAGGATACAGAGATTTCATCTCCAGTAATTGGTTCTACACTGCGTATGACATAGGTCAAATACCTTAAAAAGCCTCAGAACTTCAACATGGAAGTATGTTTTCTCACCTAAGCAGGTCTTGGTGTTCTGTGAATTGTAATCAGTGTTTTAAAGTATTATCCCACAGGCTGCTGTGGAAACCATGAGGTATGTACTGGGTGGGGGGTGGGGGGGATCGATGGCAATTAAACAGCCAAAAGAGCAATACAGTCCCATTAAAAGGCAATAGTAAGAATCAGCGAAGAGGTTTGGCCATAACATGCCAAAGGTATCAGAATATTTTTTCTAAGCCTTAGGATATTTCAAATTTGAAGACACTAACAGAATGGAAAAAATGAAATGTGATGAAAACACAAATGGTTAAATTCATAAAGGTTCGGTGTCCCCTAGTAATTTTTTTTCTTAGAGAATGACTTAGTTAATCCTGTAATTCATACTTTGTCAAGCAAATGGCTAATATTACTACTCTTATTATCAGATATATCTCTAATTTGTAATAACTAATTACAGATATACGTTGGGCAGGTTATAGATATAGTAACAAAACAGTTATATCTCTTCAACCAACAAAAAACATATACCATTGAGTTTAGGGTGACAATTTCAAATGCAAACTCAGAGGAATCAAAGCATCTCAAGAAATGTGAGCACTTGACAAGTTCTCTCTTATTTAAGTGTATGAGTTGAGAACATAGGGAAACATTTGCAGATCATTTTAAATAGTAAAACTTTTAATGACTTTACAAATGCATAAGCTAGGTTGATCTGATCGATTATTTTTATATAAATTTACACAACGGTCAATTAGAGTTGCAATTGTCTGATATTATGTCTTTATTTATGATTTATCTTTGCAGTTTACATTATTGTTATTTACTATTTACAGTACAAGACCACAGATCCTTCATTTTATTATGTGGTGTACAGAACATAAATAAAAATAATAAAATTATTATTTTATGATATTTTATATCCTAAGCAAGCACAGTAGTCTTTAACAGAAATAGCTGTACAGATTCTGTGAAGAGGTTATACCATATGGACTAAAGGGAAATTTGTTACTCTTGCAATAAACTCAGAACAATGACATGAAAACAGATTTATCATTTTGAAGTAAGATCAAGGACAGATCTATGGAGATATATATTTTTCCCCTTACAAGTGCATAATGAAAAGTATTTGCATTGTGTGAGTGTATAAAATATCTCTACAAATCAGCTTAAGTGCAGATCTCCATACAAGTCACAAACAAAATGTAAATTAAGAATATAATACAAAAATTTTTCAGGCCAGTGCTTTGAACCACAAAAGTTATCTGACCTTAATATTTACCAGCCTTTAGAAATGAATTATTACATAATCCACTAAATACTTTACCAGAATGATGTCATTCAGTAGTGTTGACACATGACCATATTTAACTTTCAACAGACTTATCACTATGCAGTTTTTTCTTTATCTTTTTTTTTTTCCTCACTTACCTTGATAAAGCATAAGAGTAAAATGTTAACATGAGTCTTGAAAGTTCAATTTCCACCTTGTATAATGCATTTGGCTCCGTAGTGACATATACTTGGCATTATTCTACTTCATCAGTGTTAATCATATTTTCTTTCAGCTTATCTTCAAAGATTTCATCTGTCTTATACATTCAGTACTTCTGGTTTCAAAGTCATTTTTTTTTAATTTTATTTTTAAGTTTTTCATTGTTAGTTATTTAATTTTTTTTAACATCGTTAAACAGGATTTTAGAAAGCATCTCACAAAAGAAAGCTAATGCTTATAATATAAAGTTCACCTTCAAAGTATATTAGATCACCCTGTACTTTTTTTTACAGAACATAAAAATGTAAGGTCAAAATGACTAAACTGTATTTCAATCAGGATTCCTGCTACAAAGTCAGAAAAGTCCATCATCATTACCAAACGTAGTTAGTAAAGCAATGGGAAATTCAGATAGCTAATTTTTAGAGGATGTATTTTTTGAAGTACTGTACAACAGCCAGTAGAGTACAGAACAATTTTGATCTCACCCAGGATTCTGTGGGAAATTAACTGCCTTTATTTTTATGATGTGATGTATGATAGTATGAAATAAAGTGCACTAAAATTCTTAAATGTCAATGTATACGGCACTTTGTAAACAAGAAATACAGCCAGGAAGTCTGATCTGTTTCTGGAAACAATCCCCAGGCTCAAAAACTGAAAAGGGAGAGCTGCCATCTTCTGTCTGAATTGCAACCACTACGAAGAAGGCATATTTATTTGTAAAACCCCACTGAATTCCAGATTTAAAGATGCTTAGTCCTTATATAATTTGTGAAAATTAGATATAGTGTCAAAAGAATGTTTTATTCACATTGGAAAATAACAAAGGAATCACATATAACCAACAGATATACACATAATCAAAGTAACATTTCATTCATGGCATTCGAAATAATAAGTTGGCATCAGTATGACAGAAATCTATGTTCCTCTTTATTTCTGTTTTTATGCTTGCCATCACTGACCCAGGATGCTCTACTTTTCAGGAAAATACTGGTGAGTCAGGAGCAATGGAGAGATGTTGTATTGAGGGTGGGGTGTAAATCAAGTAGATTTAAATGAAGATTTCAGCAGAATGGAAATTCACCCAGGCAAGGAGAAAGCTATGTTTCTACAAATGTTTTGAATTGAACCAAAAAAAAAAAAAACAACAAAAAAAACAAAACAAAACAAAACAAAATAAAAAAACGTTATTTCCATTTATGTTGAAGATGTCTTTTTAATACTTATTCAGTAACAAGTAATTGCATAATAATAACCTATTAGCTATAGGGCAGTAGGTCTCTCCCTCTAGGCCTGATGTATAAACAATGTTTCTCATTCATCCATAGCTAGAAGACAAGGCTTGGTACACTGGCCTTTCAAGCCAACACAGGTGTTTCAATACTACTGACATGCACATCTCATCTTTTTAGCAGAAAATGTGAGGTGACATGGTAAACTTCATAGGTAAGCTTCTTAAAAATATCCAAAAAAAAAAAAAAGTATCACATCTAAGACATTAAAGAGGTAATTTCTCAAATGGGCAAGGTTTTCTGTGGCACTTCATCCCCACATTATTCTTCTATAATGTAAAGCTAGACCAGCATCTGTTCAGCAGCCATCATTCTGCTATGAGTGTATTGCAATCTACTAGTTTCTCAAACTTTCTTTGTACAAATGTACTTTCTTTCCCATACAGAGAGGAAAGTAAATAATTATAGTAGCCCTAAGGAGTTGTTATCAAAACTTATGCCATCCCAAAGTTTAAGGAACATAAAAGCATTCAGTCTAGGTCAGACCAGAAAATCCATCTTGCCCAGTATCCTGTCACTGAGAGGCCTTTTGTATGTTGAATGCCCATAGAATGCCTGAGGAAGAATATAAGACCAGGGCTGACATACATGATACTGTCCAGAACATACAGTTATCCCCAGTAAATTGCATCTTGGGCACTTCCAGAGCCAGAAGTGGTTACCGTGTAGTTTGTAGCCCTTCGTAGATTTCTTTCCGTGCAACTGTCCATGAAGCACGCTGAACCCATGTAATCTTAGAGCACACACAACTTTATGCAGCTAATAGTTCCATGGCTAAAACATGTCAACTATTTGCAAGCTATGCTTTCTTTGTCTGAAAAGCTTATCCAACAGCTTAGTCTAACTGATTTTAATGCTTTTCTAAAAAGATGCAACAAACAAACAAACAAAATCTTTAATTGTCTTCTCTACATTTTCTAACTTTATAAACTTCTATTGTTGTTTCCTTCCTTCCTTCCACTCTGACAAATTCTAGCCATTGTAGTAATACTTATCATGGAAGCTATTCCATATTTTTGGTAATTCTTGTGAATAGTTTAATTCTTCAGACTCTTGTGAAATACAGAGCCTTTTCCAACACTACTATACATTTCTTTTAGGATGGGGAAACAAATTGCACACCAAATTCCAGAGTGACACAAGTTAATTAACACCATGATGGTATATTGCACTTGTTTGCAGTGCCTTTCCCAACAGTGAGCTATTATTCACAATGTTCGGTTTTCTTGTCGACCTTTTTCCAGTGAACTGACTCTTTCATGGAACTACCTGGTTTGTCCTACATTGACTCCTGAATAGTTTCTTGTATAAAATTTCTAAGGAAAATCATGGGAAGGACTGTCCTCGTATGTATTATTTTGTTAACAAAGATATGTGAACTGAAACCTGGCAAAACAAACAAACAAACAAACAAAAAAACAAAACAAAACAAAAAAAAACCACCAAGAACATGTAACTGTCTGGTTCACATCATTATTAATTTCTGAGCATAATAATATTTTCAGAACCATAAACTTAGACAACTAATTCTGAAAGGAAGGTAGTAATATCTAGGTTTGTTTGATTTACTTTTCAACAACAACAACAAAAAACACTGATTTTTTTTTCAGCATTTTCTTTTATAAACCAGAGTTAGTTAAATAGTACTGAAAATTGCTCTCTACAACTTCTTGAGGAGGGGAAGTGGAGAGGGAGGTGCCAGTCTCTTCTCCCTGGTCACAGATGACAGGACACATAGGAATGACACAAAGCTGTACCAGGGGAGGTTCACACTGGACATTAGGAAATTATTTTTTACTGTGAGGGGGATCAAACAGGCTTCCTAGAGAGTTCATTGATGCCCTATGCCTGTTGGTGTTCAAGAAACATTTGGACAATGTCCTCAATAATATGCTTTAACATTTGGTTAGCTCTGAAGAGGTCAGGCAGTTGAACTAGATGATCATTGAAGGTCCCTTCCAATTGAACTATTCTATTCTATTCTAAAAACAAAAATCACACAGCCTATTTTACATTTCCTACATCTACCACTAAAAGGAATGGAAAAGGTAGATCAGGGACGATAATGACAGAATGTGATTTAAGGAAGTACTAAGTTTTGATTACTGTGATTTGTAAGATCTTAGTCATTATTCAGCCAAATTATAGGTACCTACAGAAATATATGTAAATCCCCAAAGTTTCATCTATTTCACAAAGAAATGGTGTGTAGCCAACAGTTCCTAGTGTTTCATTTTTCCATCTTTGTTTAAAGTCTTTTAGACAGGAATCTGGCAGTGCAAATAGTATTGTTTATCTTGCATCAATATTCTCTTTTTTCCTATTTTTCATTCTTTTAAAACTTCTCAATTTAAAAATTTATTGAGGATTTAATTATATCTCACAGTCTCGGGCACATAAAGGCTGATGAAATCATGGTCATAGATGTTATCTTTGTATGAATTTGGAGGCACGGGAGCAAAATACCAATTACCAGATAATCAGGATGTAACACCAAATCTGAGGGAAGCAAACAGACTCAAGGAACACACTCATCATCTATTCATAATATACATACAAACAACAAAAATTGCCCTCCTGAAAGTCAGAAGAAAACTCCACTGGTACTTGAAATACATGAAAAGGAAGCAAAGATGTTGAATCTTCCCCATATTGCATTCTGTAAGGTTGGTCGCCTTGGACAGAGGTACCTAATCTTAAATGGATAGGTCATTTTATTGATGAGATATGAAATATTTTAACAATATTGTTCACAATGCTTTCGTAATCCAGTTCAGAAGGATGAACCCAGTTCAGGAGGATGGTGTTTTCAGTGGAAAAGAATATTCTGTCTAATGCTATTACCTGTGAGAAGTGTTCCGAATTGCTCATTATCATTACCAAAATTCTTAGAGATGACATTTCCAGGAATGTGCTAAAATCGTAATATGCATTGGAAGGCAAAAATGAAAACAAGATATCCACTACACTTCTGTGTATATCATAATGCTGACCTCTACTGACTCACCGATAGACAGGGTTAGGACTATATTAAAAGCTCTGGGGGAAAAAAAAAAAAAAGTTATTTTCCCAACTACAAACCTTCTCCTGTTACAGAATCTTGGGGTTCAGAATTCCAATCCAATCTGCCCAACTGTGTACCATTTATATAGTAATCATATAGCTGTTGTCTCTAACATACCGCTGCATTATGCTTCTTTACCTACAGGTCTGCAAATATGTTCAGGACTACCTAACTGACAGGAGTCTTGGGTGGATAACTCAGAATTTAAAAGACAATTTAATTCATATCCTGTTACGTTCTATTCAGACAAGTCATTACATCAGATGGTGCCTACCGAATATCATACAAAATCTACCATTACAGTGTCCAGACAAATAGAAATGTCATGACAAAAATGGAGTTATTAATGAAGTACCATTTACATTAATAGCCCCATTTATATAACATACCAGGCTAAGCTTATCGTGTAACCTCACTAATCCTCTGAACTCATTTGGCAAAGGAGATATATATATACACATATATTTCAATTCTGACTTTTTTTCATCAGTTCTGCATACAGCAAAAAGACAGAGAGAAGTGTTTGAAAATAGGTGATGGACCAAACAAGACTTCCTTTATAGACTGGCTGACATACACACATATAGTCACACCTGTAGACCTTTTTCCAACATCCTTTACAGGATATTTTGGATCAAGTTCATTCCAGGAGTGACTCTGCTGATTTCCACTGAGTTATGCCTAGGTTGAATATGGCCCATTCCATTCTCCCCAGTATTCAATTCACATTTTAAATCTGAGCCATTTTTCAGGTTAAAAGAGTTCTTTTCCTGATTTCAGAGCTCTTCTAATCCTGTCTGTGACTCTCTTTCTCAGTTATGTTTAATGATACCATATTCTATTGACTAATGTTCTTTGTGATGTGTGTTGTTATGTAGTAAGTTTTGGTAAATGTACACGTTACTGTAATTCCCTTAGTCACATAATGTGGACTTCTTTCTTTGTAACAAATAAAAAATTTAAATGGTGTCTATGTGGATAATATTCAAAGAGTTCAGCTTTGTGCCTCTAATCTGTATTTGACCAAAAAAAATTCACCTACATTTTCTTTGCACACAACCAAGGAATTATTTCCCCAAAAGCTTACTCAAAGGGACCATAGTGACCAGGATTATAAAACAAGCTATCTGAAACTTTTATCACAGTATTTCCATTTCAGCTGCTCCCCTGAAAATGGGCATGTTTCACTATAATTATATCTTATTTGTAAGTCCTTTCAAACCCAACTATACAGGCTGAAAAATACTTACAGCCCTGATCCAGGCCTTTGAAGTAATGCTTCCTCAGACATATTTATATTGTTTTATGTTGGCTTTGATCCCTTGCCAGTCACGCCTTTCCTGATCTGTGAACTCCTTTTTTGCATCTGTGTGTTAAAAGCAGCCAATAAAAAGAGAAAGAGAAAGAAAGCAATGCATCAAGAAGAACTGAGGAAAACATAACTAAGCAAAGAACACACATACAAAGGCTTCCAGAGAAAGAGGCAGTTATTAGTGATATGTTTTGCAGGAAGCCACCTGGACGTGGTCCTGGGCAACCTGCTGTAAGTGGCTCTGCTTGAGAAGGGGGGTTAGAACAGATGACCTCCATAGGTCCCTTTCAACCTCAAACATTTTGTGATGCTGTATTCCTTTTTCTGCCTCACCAGTTATATTATCAAGAAAGTGTCTTGGGAAATTACCCACAGTGAGGTGTTCTCATTGTATGTTCAGGTCTTCAATGCATTTTTCCAAATACTCTTTTGCTACGTGCAATGTTTCCCACATATATATTTATAAAAAACAGTGTTAACAAACAGTAAGAAACTATATAAGTTGTATATTAAGGAAAAAGGTGAAGAAAAATCCATAAACATAAACAGAAATTCTTTGAAGAATGAATGGTTATTTTAGAGTACATGATCTGTGTCTCTCTACAGGGCACTAAAGGAAAACAAGAAAAAATATCTAAATTATTGCCTAATTCGTTATTTATAATGGCCTCAGACCCCAATATTTTTACTATTTGTAAAGAATTATGGAATATTTATGACCTCTCTTGCTGTAAGGTTTGAAAGTTTCCTACATACTACTTTTTCTCAGGGCAAAGGCTATCTTATGGCTCTGCAATATTAGAGACCTTTGCAAGGAAAGGGAATTCTCTAGTTTGACCTGTCCATGACTCATCATGAATTTCTCAGGAAATTTCAATTATGAAGGAGACATTTCAGAAAGAAGTCAATAATTCCCTTCTCTCTCAACAAGGTAAGTCCTGCTAAGACAGAACAAAGGTTTGGTCTACAGCAGCATAGAATGTCCAACTATTCACCCCATTGAGTAATACCCTAACTTAGACTACTTCAGTTTCTGAAACCTTGGGAAAACGATTTTTATTATACTTATGCTTCCTCTTTAACTTGTTTTGTTCTCCAGTTATCATGACTATTTGTGCTTGACAATAATTTAAATAAATCAAAACTACTATTTAGCATTAAACAAGTGGTGGAAAACATCTTTTCCACCAAATATTTGGCTGAGTAGCCAGAAGGTCAAAGGAAGAAGTGTGGAACCATTTGGTGTAAAAGACATATTGACAAAGTGGAGATAGTACTGCAAAGGAGCACTGGAATGCATGGGAGACTAGAGTTCTATATATCACCAAAGGCTGAGTAACCTGAATTTGCCTAGACTCAAAAAGAAAAGGCTCAGAGAAGATCTAATTGTGTCCTCAACTGCCTATAGGTGAGCTATAGAGAAAGCAGAGGTAAGTTCTCAGAGATGTATCATGAAGAACAAAAGCAATAATCACAAGCTGAAGCAAAATAATTTCCACTAAATACAAAGAAAATACATTTCCTTATGAGAATGTTTAAGCACTGGAACGGAAAAAGTTGCCCAAGGAGGTTGTAAAATATCCATCCTGAGATCCAGATACTGAGCAACCTGATCTAGTTACAAAACTAACCCTGCTTTGAGAAGGTCCCTTCCAACCTAAAACCTTCTACGCTTTCATGAGGACTAATGTTCTACACAACCTGGGTGGCCATTTTGCTAACATTCTAATCAAAATGTTGTCTTCCTTCAGCTATATCACCTAATAACTCAGTTGCACAGGTCTCTTATTTTTCTATAATGCACCTCACTCCTGCAAAACACATTTTTAAGATGTAGATTGAAGCTTCTTCACAGCTTCATCAGTTGGCTTTGAAAATTGCACGATGAGATAGAAAACACACCACATGTTCATTATTATTTTTATTGATGTCTTAGTCATGCAGTTTAGGTACAGCCCTAAAGTGAAGCCTGTGCATCCCCTGTGCACAAGAAGAATTTACATGTTATCGATAATTAATATTTGTCTGCATTACACCACCAGCTTGAGTCTGTGGTACAAGGTTCTGTCTGAACACACATGCACTTGAAATGATCCCACCCATCCCCACGAAGTTAAAAGTCACAGGAGTGAAAAGAGGAAAAACTCAGGAGAATAAAATGAAAATAAATATCTACAAATGGGAAACTGTGGCTGACAGGGTTGATTAAAGGCATCTAAGACATTTATACAGGACATATTTTGGATCCAAACAGATATTCATTGAGGATTTTCACAAGGATTTAAACACAGGGCCACCTCTTCCTCTCTCTTCTGCCCTTCTTCATGGTGTGCCAGCTGTCTTCTTTGATGGTGGAAGAATCAGGCATATCTCTGGCTGTCCTGCACTAGCTTGCAGGAGTGGGAAGGACTACTCTCTGGTTCCTTCTGAAATAAATTCCAGTTTCTGCCAAATGATGACAAATGTCTTGTCTCTGTTTATTAATCATAAGTGAGGCAGAATGGTTTCTCCCTGCACAAGACACCTATCTACACTCTTCCTTAGGCAGTGATCAAAAATAGTACTTTTAGGAAGCAGATTATCATAGCTAATTTAGAACTCTACATTATAATGAGATAACTTGGATCTTTACATACACTACAGAAACAGCCTAGCTAGGGTATCTAAAACAGGAGTAGAGTTTACAGGTGAATCACACTTGCATAGTTATCAGATTGCAAACTTAGTTACAAATCTACAAGCCTAATATTCATAAAAAGCAGTAGGCTATTTCATCCAAAGTCAGCCTCTTGGCTCTTGCTTCTGGGTCCCATGCCCTCTCTCTCTGCTGTTTTAGGTGGACTGCTTAGACGTTAAGTATATTGACTGCTTCAAAGACTGCCTCTTCTCCAATAAAAGACCCCAACACACTCAATAACTTTTAACCACAGACTTCATTTAACATAAGGTATACAACAGTGGTTTCTCATATGGTGGGTAGTAAACATAACTCTTTACAGTAGTGACCAAGCAAAACACATTAAGGTCACCTCTGCAGCAGCTTAAATGAAAATGATAGCTTCCAATTACTTAACAATCCATCTTCATGCAGCTTTCAGGCATTTTTACGTGGTTAATTATTTTATTCATGTACTCAGTGTCATTCAAGTTATTATCACTATAAGAACTACATTTCTATTCATGTCCCATATCATCAAATGTTAAATGTGATTATTTCTATGTCATCCTGTTACAGTAACACAGACTGTGTTAACTTTGTTAACCCAGTGGATGACAGAAATCTTGCTCATTAGTTTAGTGTTTATCTTATCAAATAACCAACACTTCAGTGACACAGCTAGAATGAATAGGTGTCCTGATCTTCAGACAATATTGCTGCATCCTGAAATATTATCAGGTTTAACATAACAAAAAGCCTTACAACAGGCAACAATGGGCAACTACAGCAGCAGTGTACAAGCCTATCTGTGGTTAAGCTTCTGTCAGCCATGTACCACTTTTAACCAGTCTAACAACAGTGCATCCCAGAGCCATCTAAAAAGAAAAGAAGGACTTTTCTACTGTTCCAGATATAGCACCATGCGTGAAGTGACTCTTTTTTAGATGGAACACTAGTCCCAATGCACAGATGAGGCATTTTCCCATCTTGTATCTCCAGAGCCCAATTCAGTAAGTATCCTCCAAGACCGGCTTATTGATATGATTCCCTGCAAAGCAGCGCTCAGAGGTTACGACCTTATTTTACAGTTGGACAGTGGCAAGACAGTGCGTGCAAAATGTAGACAACAAATATTCGATTGTTTTTCACTTCCCAGAAGAAAAACTATAGATACATTGGAGGTTTTTCTTTATAAGTAATTGTTTTTTTTTTTTTTTTTCTTCCACAAGAAACAAATTCCTAATGAATAGGAAGCTCCTTTTTCAATTTCCTTGCATATTGGGTTCCATGAAGAACATGTCTCTGGCAGCAGATGCCAAAGGCATCTTACAGATATTAATATGGAGCTGGATCAGGAAGTTTATCAACTTTTATCCTACTCTCTAGCCCAGGTATCCCAGATAGAATAGCAATCATCTTTACCACCTAAAAACCTATTACCCAAATTTTCTGAAGCTTTCAAATTCCAAACTAATTCGGGGAACTAAACTTTCACAATCTTGTTTAATCCTGGAACAGCAATGCCTATCTGCCACCAAAAGAGGAGTTTGACAAGTAAAAACCATTTCCAGAAGAACTCTTGAGGCTGCTGAATGTTAAAGTAATGGATAAGTTTAACTACTTAGGTAACATAAAATAGAGGGGGAAAAAAGGAACTTTATTGTGTGGAACACAACTTCATAACACAGAATACAAACACAAGCTTGAAAGGATGACCTCCTCTATCTGCAGTTCACTGACAGTGAGGAATGGTTTGAGAATGTAGAAAAACAAAACTTGGGTCCAATAAGCTTATGCTTTATACTAGACAAGATTTATGGCCAGAGAAAGAGTTATTTAAAGGAGAATTACAAAATTATCAAATAAAAGATACAAGAATCTGTCATTATTCTAAGAAAGGAGGAACTCAAATGAAACAGGTATTTACCACACAGGCAAAAAGACATGAACAAAGCAAACCACTGCCAACAATTAAAATGTTTGCTGAAGCTCAACCTAGCCCAAACTAGTCAGTCGGGAAAGCATTCCCAGAGAGAGGAAAAAAATAAAAATAATAATAAAAAAAATCTTGTGAAAGGTAAATCCCATATAAAAAGGAGGAAATAATACAGAATGCAGGTAGTGGAGGGGAGTATAGCAACCATGGGTTTGCTGCAGATATCGGGAATGTCATGCTTGCATTTTAATGCAATATTTCTAATATGTTCAAATTATGCTTGTAACATAATCAGAACCACCAGTAAGTGCCAGATGCCGTATTTCACAGAGGCTCAAACCAACACCTCAGGCATTGACAATGCCCACAACAAACGGTATGATAAAACCCTATCTGGATGCCACATTCAGATGATGCCATTGAAGCATCAGCCCCTCTCTGCCTCACCCTAGCACATCTACTCATTTTCATACAAAAGAAATCTGGGTTTGTAGAAGAAAAGGGAACTACACTGCAGTTTCACAAAATTTCAGGTCTGTACTATTAGTAGACGAGGACCCTGGAGATTCTAGTGACAAAAAGATCAATTTAGATGTAGCATAAAGACAATAGATTTCTGTGAGAAGATTTGGTCTCTGATGGAGCATTTAAAAGCCCAGTTAAAAGTGAAATTCCTATAAAGAGAGATGTAAATGGGAAGGTTTAAAAAGTAATGATTCATCTTGTTTCTGCAAGCCATGGTTACCATTGGAAAAGAAGACAGAGGAAAAATGCTGGTAACAGCTGGTCTTGAAGCACTTAATGTTTGTAGTAGTTTGCAGTTCATTCAGGTAGATGAGGCTCAGGCAGAGGAGGCTAACCACAGAGATATGTTGCTCATTACATCAAAATGAAACACATCAGCAATGCATTTCCAAGCAGAGAGCACACAAAAAAAAAAAAAAAAAAAAAAAAAAAAAAAAAAAAAAAACAGAAGTGCTCATGTGTGAAGAGCTAATGTAGCGATTCAGGGACAAACTGAATCGTTGATAATATCAGGGTAATATCAGATTATGATTGGAATCTGGAACAAAACAGTCGAAAGCTGAAATTAATGTAAGACTCGGATTTAACTCTTGACCTGCAATTAGAATTTATCTGGCAAAGATAGTTACAGAGACCAGACAAACCCATAGACTGCAGACTGGGCCTCAAGACTTGCAGACATGACAGAGAATCCAAAATACTGCAAGAAAGGACACCTGAGGCAGAAAAGCATCCAAAGGTCAAAGTCAGAATCTATTGAAACTAGAACATGATGCTCCACATGCTGTGGCAAACAGCTGGAGTCAACTGAAACAACTGAGCCCCAGGATATGGCAAAACCAGAACTAATAGACTCACTACCATCTGACAGCAGTTATCTTTATTTCTCAAAGGAACCACCACTCCCACATTGTACCAGGACTGCATGCAGGGCATCTGTAAGATTAAATCACACATTCCTATTTAGTTGTAATTGGCATCTGGGTCATACAGATTTGAAATTTTGCATTATGCTAAGTTGTATGTTAACTACTGGGCTGCTGCTAAGTTTAGCTAGAAACAGAAGAAAGAGGAGAATGCGTCTCTAGGAAGCTCATGCAAGCTAGTTAAAACTAGCTGTTAATGTATTATCAATGTATACAAGGCTAAGCAGTTACAATTTACTTGCTGAAAGATCCCAAATTTAACTGCCTAACTCTCAGTGAGCTAAGTGGGAGCTTTCTATCCATGTAACATCAGGGTAAAACCTTCCTGTAAAGAAACTGAGATGTTGCATCATGGGCAGAACTGGATGGAAGGTGTTAGTGGAGCATTTCTAGGGTCCATGTCTGGATATCTAAAGTGTCTGTCTATATTAGGTAGTCTCAGTCCTTGAACCTTCTGCTCCTTCAGGAACCTCAGCATTTCCTTTTGAAATCTGTGTGCAGATATTTCTTCAAATGGCTTAGAAGGAACAGAGCAGGTGGTTTCACCTGAATATTAGGATATTACTTTCAGCATTCACCTGGGATGTGAAAATTTTGGCTTTGACTCTTTAAAAAGAATGGAAAACTGAATTTCAGTCTCCCATTTCTCAAGCAAATGCTGAAATGCTGAAACTACTTGGCTGTAGCACAAGAGGGAGGAGAACACTACAGTTTCAGCATACCTTTCTCACAAGGTATCAGTATCTGAAGGTAAGAGGTACTTAGATCTGCAAAAGAGCTAGACCAGATAAGTTGTGGAAGACAAGGCAAGACAGGCACTGAAAAAAATTCTCTTAGATAGTCCAGGAGGACTGCTTTCATACCTCATTTCAAAAGATGAACTCTTTTCATAAGAAATTATGTGGCAAAGGATATCTTTGATGGTCAGAAAGGCTGTATCTTTAGTGCTTTATTTTATTTTATTTTTCTCCCCAGCTCAGTTCTCTAAGTAGGCACTAAAAGACATCATCTTTGAAATGAAATGGGTACCTGAGTAAACTTAAACTTAGAAGTTTTAAAGGTTTTCCTTCAAGCCTGTATGCTTTCTTGAAGCTTGAGATCTGTCAACTTTTGTACAGTATGATGACGAATATCATGTAGAATAATGATGCATTCTCAAATGAAAGGTTAAAACATATCCAGTATAAAGTCTAATGCAAGACACGCAGTATTATAAATATTCTTGAGCAGTATAAAGTCATGTAGTCAATCTGCTTGTCTCCCCTATTATTGATATACTTTAGTATACATTTACTGTGATTTACTGTGATGACCAATACATTTTTCTTGTCTATTGTTTCAGTGTATTTGGAGAAAGAAGAAGTATTTAACAATATGACCACTCTACTAGATACTAATTCATTTCTACAAAAATGAGAAAGCCATTATAAGAAGACGAGACCATATATGAAAAGTAAATATATCATAATGGTTATACATATCAAATATAAGATATATGAGAAAACTACATTCTCTATGCAAAAGAGATACTCTGTTCTGTAGTTTCAAACTGAGTACATTTTTATCTTTCATTTTGGGTGGCTTTTATCATATTCACACTTTTCTACTCTGCTTAGAAATAATGAACAACTTCAAAAGGTTATATTTTTAGTTGAAAAGGTTTTCAACAGAATTTAAATGTAAAAAGAAAGGGAGGGAGGGAGGGAGGGAGGGAAGGAAGGAAGGAAGGAAGGAAGGAAGGAAGGAAGGAAGGAAGGAAGGAAGGAAGGAAATAGAGAAAGGGCAAAATGTATGGCAAAATTACAACACAATAACTCCTCTTGCCTCCAGCGAATGCTTGTTTTCTAATATGGTGTACATGGCACAAAGGTATACAAGAGCAGTTTTGGTATCTGTGAAAACTGTATAGAAATGCAGTAAATACCACATAATAGAAAAAGAACCAGTAGCAGCTAGATTTGTCAGCTGACAAAAAGAAACAAAATAACACTTACTAGCTGTCTCAGTAGAGCAGACAGCATGTGTCAGATGTTAAGAAGCAGGCTTCCCCATAAGCAATTTTCAGACAGTTGAATCCACAATCTTGAAGCCAGTTTATAGTTGCTTTTAGTTTTGTTTTCATTATTGAAACAGAACATTTTTACAGCTTCTTGGTCTCTCTTATAAATTATTCCTACAAACACACATAAGTAACTTTATGTAAGTCATTCACATAGTAAAGCTCTATACATACATAATTATTTGCAGGATCAGGCCGCTGAACTGAGTGTAGAACACAGCAAACATTACCCTCTGCTCACAGACAGAAACTTAGCATACTACAGAGAGCTGAAATAGCTTGTCATTTGTGAAGAATAATGCCCCCAAATCCATATACAATATAATGAAAAACCTTTTAATATTACTAAGCACTGTATGTCTGCTTACATACTTCCATATATATCTGAAGTATGATGTATACAAAGCCCCTGAATGCTTTCTAGCTCTTAAGTAGCATAATCCTGATCACAAGATTGATTGTTTGCACAGCACTAGCATTGGAAGTCAGCATGGCTTATGGTGAAGCGTTCATGGTCAATTCAAGATGTGAAATGACAGTGATTAAAAATTAAATTACTAATCAACAACTGCCTGAAATACTATTTTGAAGTTAACATTTGTATGTCATTCGATCATTTTAAAGCACCTGGGACTAATAAAAGAATACTTCTGCAAACAGTTGAACTTTTGCTGTGCTTTGTTTCTCAAATGTTTTCCTGATTTACAGATTCTTTTAATCTTTGGATTTTTCTTGGGTGGGCATATCATATTAGAAAACTGAAAGCTGCCTAAAAGTCTGCATAACTCTTGAACCAGGTCTGTCTAAAAGTAGGCCATTCTATAAAACAAACTAAATTGATTTTCAAATATGCCGAATTACATGCAAACAACCATAAGGAAGACAGAACAGAGACAAATTTTTAATGAGGGATGTGAAGTCAATGAAGAAAATGATGCTTCTTGACGAAGGAGCCAAGATGTCATTAAACTAAAGATGGAATTATAAGTCATAACAAATAAAACCAAATTGCATGTAACTTCAGATTTTTCTGTCACATCTCCTGTTGGATTACTGAAACAACGTTCTTGGGGTCAGACGGATGCAACCAGGACATGATGTGGTCCACCAAGTTCAAGTAGAAAAATATTGCAGACCTGTTGCTGTAAATTGTAACTGGCAATAAAAGCAGCAAACCTGTCCAGACTAGAGAAGAAATTACCTATAAAAGTCTAATCAAATGTCTGGAAAACACAGAACCACATTTTTCACAGCAGAGGAAATACAACGAAATGTAGGCAATATGTCCTACAAATATCTTCAGGAATGTGTTATGAATGTCAAACCAATGCACTTTTTGGCAATTAGTTATTTAATAAGCAACAACTAACAATAAATAAATGCTGAATATGTGATACTGAAGTTGGTTGTGAATTGTAGTTCTTCAGTGGCATCACAATACTAAAACCATTTCCCATAACAGCAACCAGATGTATAATTTAGTTGTATTTCTAGACTGTGGCTGTCTAGATAAATAGTATTTGGGATAAAATTCTCCTTTTGTCCTGATGACCTGCACAAGCCTACACATACCCTATACTTTGAGCACTTTATCAGTGCATTGGCTTCAAGCAGAGCCGTTCTGTCTTGAACTTCACCCCTAAAGTACTGAATTAAAACAAGAGATTCTTTGCCGTATGTTCTTAAATAAAACAAATGTATTAATCTATCAGCCTTGGACATAAACTATTGTCATCACCTGCCAGATAATTATATACAGATATTTAATCACTGCTATAATTAATGATGTTCTCTTTTGCATACTGCACAGATCAATTAGCACTCATTGTAAAGGTAATGCTACACCTTCACTTGCAAGACATGTCTTTTTTATACTTGAAACTTTCGTGTAATATGGAAAAAAATATAACCTTTATTTTCTAGTTTTTATGTTCAGGATAGTTTTTCAGTGGTGAAGGTTGTTTGTTTTGTTGAAATATACCTCTGACCAAACGTGTTTATCTTGTGTTTTCAGAAGAGAAGCATCACGGACTAAGGCAATGAATATATAAAGAGAAAGGCAAATTCAAGAAATAAACTCTATGACAGCAGCTTGCTGGTAGGCAGGCAGTTTCAGATACTCAGAAATATGTTGACTCTGCATCTAAAGACAGGTGTTTTTATTCATGATAAATGTATGCCTGATTCATCCAAAAATATATCTCCCCCACTAAAAAGGGGCTGAACCCTTTTTAGAGTTGCACCTTTGGTTTGCAGAGTTTAGGATGTGATCCTGCTCGATTTACAATGGGTAAATCTGGCCTGAGACAATGGCTATTTTCTCCTACACAATGTAAAGCAGAATTACTTGAACCATTTGTAATCATATGAGGTCTATCTTACTGTTTATTCAGCATGTGAACTTCTAGCTATGGCTCACATCAAAAAAGCTAGAAGAGGTAGTAGTTTTAAGTCAACAAGTGTAACTATTCCAAATTATCACTCATTTCACAAAATGTAGTGACAGATATTAGAAGCTAAAAAAAAAAATCATTCTCTCCTACTTTCTGTCAAGGATTCAGAAGTGACATTCATTAAAGGTTGTAATTCTCAGAAGTTTTGAGATTCACAATTCTGAATTGATATAGGACAGAAGCCATTACAGTATGTTCTTATATATTGTATTATAACATATTGTGTTACATTTGTTGTATATGCGTATACATATACATTTGCTTTCTGTTTCATAACTGAATAATATTGTTGCAGTATTACAGATCTGAATGATTTTTTTCTGCTACAGTCATGATAGTTGCTATAAATGTGACTTTTTACAGTGGTGTTTTATCTAAACACATGTGCATTTATATAGCTGCTTTATTTAAGTTACTCCTGAGGTAAGTATACAACATTAAAAAGAATATTCAGAATGGAAGAGGGTTATCTATTCTTACTAGGAAAAATCAGCTAGTGTGCTGCAGGTAATTTTTGTAATATTGATATAGGCTAGAAGCATCTTGCTGTTTTACAAACAGAAAGTGTATCTTGCTATTTAATGAATGACCCAGACAACCCTCTTAGATATCCTGAAAAACTTTCAAAAACTTCAGTTATAACTTCTGGTTATCACCTGTCCTGAAGTCAAAAGTACTTAGGAATAAGGAAGACTTGTGCTTTTTACTGAAAACAAAGTTAAAATCTAGAAATCAGAGACAGAAGCAGTCACTGTTCCAATTATTGAAAGGTAATTGGATTAGAATAATGAACACGTATTTCTGTTTGGTAATTACTGTACTTCCCTGAAAAGACTATTGTGCAGAGGTAATTGCACCGGCCAGTTTCAAAGGCATGCTTTGATTTCCACCGTTACTGTTTTATTAAGTGAGGTGCTGGTGATGTCAGTTTAATTTCTTTGAAGGGAATGAAGATATACTTTATAAAATATTATATACATTCCAACACCCGATCTATGATGTAATACATTGGGATCTTATAATGGAAAAGTGAATAGAAAAGGTATACAAATACTCACTGGGACAATACCATTTGTGTGATACTGGCATAAATAAGCCTTGGTCTTTGACTAAGAGACCCTACCGAGCCTTGCTTGTGAGTCTAAGCAGCAGCACTCTCAAATGAGTGGCAGTAGGCTCTGGACTTGCAACATCAAGAGTTACAACCTCACAGCTATGACCAGATAAATAGAGGTTTCTCTTCTACTACCGTCAAGCATAATGTCCAATAAGTAAGGAAATGATCTAAGTCAATCTATGCAACAGAGGCCTTGAAACCCTGGATAGAAAAATCTATAATCTGGATTTTTGGCCTGTGAGTGAAATGGGACATAAAGCCTGCTTAGACTCAGGCTCACGCTGAGGATGGCCATGCACTGTAGACACATTCACAGTCCATGTATATCATATATGACCTGGGAGCTCTTCTTAATTCCCAGGTCTGGAGGTACACCCAAGCTGTTCCCAGTTCCCTGTTAGTTTGGGACTCATGCAGATCTCTATCTCTCATCCACTACCCTGCACTGTCATACTGACAGCTTCAAGTTCTGATTCCCACAGAGAAAAAAAAAATGAGCGGAGAAATGGGAGCCGTGGTAAGATCTGAACAGGTGCACAATGTGGAGACTACATATCCCACTATCACATATCTTAACGCACTCTAGTAGCTAGGTTCAGATTAGCTATAGTAGCCCTCCACTGCAGTGAGCTCTGTTCATTAAAATGCCATTGAGGCTATGAGCAAGCTGTTATTTCTAAAACAGACATCAGTCTCCTTGGTATTATCCAAAACTAAGAGCTTAGAAGCCCCAGGAATGGACAGAAATTAAGCACTGTTGAAGTTCACCTTTGGATATGCTCCTGAGCTGTGTCAGATTCAGGTTGCCTCAATCTGTATAGACAAATCTGGGGACCAGTTTTTTTTTTCTCTCTAATATATTGAAAAGGTTTTGTCAAACTATATCAAAAAGAGGAGATACTATTCTCCTAAGTATAGCTTTAACCATCTTTCCAGTGGCTTATCTCCTCTTAGATAAAGTTGCTTTCTCAGTTGCTTTTGGATATAAACGTAGAAAAAATATAAATAAAAAACAGCCTTTGTGTTTTCTAATTTATCACCAAACTGCTACTGATATAGTTATTTAGGAGTTTCAAAGTTTATATCAGAATTGTAGCATCAAGGTCAGCCGGCATATCTTGTAATATCGAAAAAATATATATTAGAATAGTAGAATAAGGAGAGAGAAAAGAGTAATGAGTTTACTTTGCTTTTACTTTCAGTGCGTGTTACTCCTTGTTTGAGTACACAGTTAACTGAACTTAGTAATACCTTCACAAATTCCAAGATTTTGTGAATTTTAGCATGCATGATTTTTTCACTGATTATTTTTAATACTTTTTATTATCTGTCATTTGTTTTTTCTTGTAATTAGAAAAGCTCATTTCACCCCCCCAAAGAACAGGCATGGATCTCAAGTGACCAGTCATGTAACATGACTAGTATATGGTAATTATACTTAGCAATCCAGAGAAATACAGGTACCTTGAATTAGAAGTTTGCAGCTGTTTGGGTAAGTATGATGACCCAAATTCTATTACTTTAGACATGCTACAGTGTAGGTACCTACATCTGTTTCCCTTTATAGCCAATGAGAGAGAAACACTGGTTTAGGGTGCAATACAACTGACCTGTTTTAGACCTCTAGCTCAGAATAATGCTTAGAAATGCTCATTTCTGCTGGATGATTCACTCTAACTTGTACATTCCTGCATTTAATCAGCTGTATTTCATTCTTAGGTATTCCTCATGCAATGTCTCCAGAGCAAAGCAGCCATAAACTCTAAATCAGACATCCCCAGGACAATCACTTTTCCCAGGTAGTACAGAAACATACAACTTCTCCATAATTTTCTCAGCATCGTGGGAAAGGCTAGGTGAAACAGGTATGACTAAGTCAATGACTAGACCATTAGTATTTTGTTCACTGGGGATTGTAGCCCTTTGTAACAAATTCTTTGGCTTTTTGGCAGTGCCAAGATTAATCTCTGTATATTTACATGATAAAACTGGTAAACTTTTTAACCTACCAGACAAGCACCCCAACCATTATGGTCTACAGGATGGGACTACTCCTCATACTTCTCTATTTCTATCTCCAGAGATCTTTAAACCTTCATTTAACACAATAGGGAGAATGTCTTGTTAAACTTACTTTATATAAAAGCCTGAAGGAAAGGAGGAGAGATGCAAGTCTGGCTCTTTCAGGCTCAAAAAAAAAAAAAAAAAAGAAAAAAGAAATCCCTTCTGAACCTAGAGGATACACGATTTATGAATGCCTATTAGACAATCCTACAAAAGCAGGCAATTCTAGCATTCATCTCGTTACCACAGGGGAGATTCCTGTCTCATTCTTTGGAAGAGGAGCTGTAAACAAGCAGCTTACCTTGTAGGAAAGGTACTGTGTAAGTGATCATGAGGGTCTGAAGGCAACTTCTGAAGAGCTTTCAGTCGATCAGCAGACTTCAGAGATGGTCAGGCTGTTAGACACAGACCTGTCTTCAGTGATTCCCATGCTTACATCAAGATAGGTCCTGGGGGGTGGGGGGAGCAGAGATTTCCTGGATTGAGTTGAGTTTCTTGGCTACCTCCAGGTCCTATCTGGGAAGACATAAATCTCACTCTGAGTGCCAAATCCCACTATGTGCCCAAGAGCAGAAGTTAAAGTGGAAATTTATCAAGTCCTTATTTTTGATCTAGCTCATTCTCTCTCTCTGTGGCTTGATACACTATAAATTATTCCGTGTAACAGCCTCAACAGAAGATAATCACTGCCAATGCTGACTGAGTCATGGAAACTCTTATTCCCATCAGGTGAGAATATCTTGACAACTAGGCAATCCAGACAGAATTGGCTTCTATTCTTGGTTAGTCAAGTCTCCTTAAAATTGGATTATACAGTGGATATCCTTGATAGAAAAGACTTCCAAATGTTTAAATTATAAAGAAATATGTTAAAAATAAATAAATCTATTCAGCTTAGTTTTTTTCTTAGGAAGGACTGTGTTAAGGTCCTGAATGCAAAAGAAGGTAAGAAAGCTGCCTTCAGTCTAGAATTCCACATCTCACTTTCCTACAGGTAAAAGGGCTAAATACACTTGTCCTCCCTTATTAAAGAACAATTTATGTGGCTTTCCAGTCTTTTATGGGGGGTGGGATGGGGATAGCATAAATTCTCAGCCTAGACTCATTCCCTGAAACAGGGAACAGATAAGAACTGAAAACATCTGTACTACCACATGAAATGACTCTTAGGAAATAGGATGAGATCCTAAGGACTACGATCTTGTGGGTTGCATTCAGGATGATGTCAAGGGAATACTACTGATAGATTAAAAAAAAAAGGAAAATCAGAACAGAAAAGGTTTTTGGTTTTGTTGTTTTTGTTTATGTATTTATTCTTAGAGGAAAGTTATAAATGTGAGAAAATAGAACAAAAGATACCTCTAGAACTGGGGCAAAAGCATGCAGCAGTCAAAAAAGTTAAAAGGACAACCAGAGTCTAGAAGAAAGGGAGAGATGAACAAGGATGTTGTTAGCTAGATGAAGGAAAGCAATTTCTGTACTATCGCCAGGACTGTGCTCAAATTAAAATCAGTTGAGATATTGTTGTGAGCAATGATTAGAGAGACAAGAACAGCTATTGGTTGCTGATTGGAGAGGTGGCAAATGGGGCAGGAATGATGAAAGGAACTGCTTTGATTGGAGAAATGAGAAGCTCTTTTTTTCAGGCCTCTGATGATAAATAGAGGTAAAATATGACATAGCACAGTTGCTCCTGAAGACTTTGTAAGAATACAGCTAGAGTGTGGGATTTTAGAGTTGGCAGATGCTATGATGACTGTGCATGGAGCAAAGGTAGGATAGCAGGGCCAAATGACAGCAGTTAGAAGCAGATCATCAAAGGAGACTTACTTCTTTTTTTAGATCACTACGTAACAGATATGAAAGGTTGCAGAAGTAAATAATAAACTGTGCAGTTATAATGGAAAAAGTTCTACTGTTAAGAAAACTGCTACAGGTAGAGATGACTATTGCTAGTTCAGACAATCTTATATTAACAGAATAAAACAGTTTTGTTGCTTCAAAGGAAAACTCTGGAAAGAAAAGGATAGCCATTTGAGTGGAGGCAACAGTTAATTTCCTGAGATATTTAACAAGGACTGTTAGTAGCCTCAAAAATTAAAGACAAGTAGGAGTTAGATTCTGTATTCCAGGGATGCTCGATAGAGCATCATAGACATATCCATACCATGTAGTGAGCAAAGATAATGCCAGCAACAATTTTCATGTATTTTCTGTAACATCAATGTCAGTTCTACATTTTTTCAACCATACTTAGTTATACTTTCAATCTGATATTTTTAATAGTTTAGAGTATAATTACTGATGAACAAAAATTTAATGCATGTTTCAGTCTCTGTTCCAAATTTCACCATGAATTCAGCATGAACACATATATCTATAGAACTCACTTTTCGATGTGCTTTTTATAGGTCTTTTATCAAGAAAAAAAAAAAAGAATCTGCTCAAAATATATTTGAGATGTCAAATAAAATACACCTTATAGACTAAAAGAAGCCTATGTAGAAGTTCTTCCCTGCTAAAACTGTGTCCTGATTTAGACTTAAAGACAGAATATATGCCTTATAAATATGAACGGATACAAAACCAAACCAAACCAACCAACCAAACAAACAAAAAGTCATTTAATCTAGTAACTTCCTCCAAATAGAAGAAAGAAAAGAAGAAGAAAACTTTTAAATTGTCTTTTGGGTAGAACCTGAGATTCAGGATGGAAAATGTTGAAAGACAAAGGTAACTGGAATACAAAGCACCAGTGCATTTTTATAATCTCATTGTCATGTCAACCAAAAATAAAGCAAGCTTCATCTGCCTAAAATACTGCGGCACCTTGTGTTTCTCTTGCCTTTATTGCCCCGTCTTCCTGGTTAATGGTGCACAAGAGTCACACTCCTTTAAAGCACAGACTGATTTAGTCAGAATACTCTCCAGAATGCATTTTAAGAACCAAACCATGATGATTTCTGCAAACTTTTTGTATTTCTTAATTTTACAGAAAAAAATCCTGATCTATGCATGACTCATGTGACATGATATTGATGGTGTTGCATTTTTTGTACAACCTTCTATCACTATAAGACAGTGATTTTACAATTTATCTACTATTTTGATTTGACATCTTGGGGTTATTTTAAGTTTTATAAAAGGAAGGAAATTGTAGGCATTAGTAACTAATGCTTTACAAATGTATGAAAGGGTACAGAATGGCACAATATAGCTGCTTTCAGTATTTCCTACTCATACAAACTGGCCATGTAGTATGATGACCTATCTATCTGGATGCTCTCCAGTCCTGACATAATAATTCTAAGCAGACTTGCAAAAGAATGGGAAGGAGCCAGTTTAAACCATTTTTATTCCTGGATCACGCCATTTTGCTTAGTTGTTGTAGTGTCCCATCCAGACTGAGGTCACACATCCTAGAGAATTACTGCAGCATGATAACAGGTTACGTCAGCTGATTTCTATCTTAATTCATAACTCATAATGTAACCCTAAAGAACTCTGCTGAAATGAAGGCTGGTGAAAGAGAAGAATCTTTAGCTTTGCTCTCCTGTACTATATTTTCCAGAGGTATCCAGTGGGATTTCTTCATTTGGTGTGTGAGGCAATCCGTAGAGATTCTTCTTTGTAGAGAACCTATCTTTGATAGGTTATATGCTCCAAATTGAATATCAAATAGCCTGTTGGTATCGTCGATCAGTGAAAAAAGTATTTTTTCTCCTCTATTTGGAGCCTTATATTTTCTGGATAATAAAAGAGAAGCACTCTTTAACATCCTTTCCTACAAATTCTGTCTTTAAGTTCATAAATCTATGTAGACTAAGCTGAGTGGATTTTGCTACATCAGGAAAATGGTGAATTCTCTGGCCTTGAAACATTACTTTCTTTCTTTCTTGTTTGCCTGTAGAGAGAATATTGTCACTTTGTGAAGACATTACAAAAGAAATAATTTCAGGAGGCACCTTGTCATTTAAAAGTAGAAGGACTTATTTTAGCTGCAGGTCACAGTGTCTGTGTTCAAATCCCTAACACATTAAATGCAAAAGCACCTCTCCATAAATTACCTACCAGAATACTACATGCATTTCTTCAACATCAGCAGCAGGTAATCTGAAAAGTTTCCTGCTTTTAAAATAATTTCCCAGTTATTCAGTTTAAAAGGAAAGTGACATATATGGCAACACTTATTTTTACATTAGTGCAATTTTCCTTGAAGACGATGGAAGTTATGCCCACCTACACCAAAGCTGAATTTGACCCAGAGTCTTTTGTAACATTGTTTCTTAAAATGTTCTGTTTAGCAACGAAAGATCTTCAAATCACTATCCTAGATTTCTTAGATTTCTACATTTGCTCTTTTCAAGACACAGATGTAGTGTAATTGAAATTTACTGATTCAAGCAAACTCATTCACTTTTTTCTGTTTGTCACCATGTCCTTTCATTTATGTTTCCAGTCAAACTTCGTCAAAATTAAACATCTTTTTTTTTACTTGTAAAAGAGGTCTTAAACTGGGAGGAAAAAGGACTAGTTTATTTAGGAGTGAAATCATCTCCTATCAGGTCTCATCAACCATAGTCAATAGACAAGGCTCGTACAAGACTGCTGAGCAGTCATGGGATTTCTTGGGTGAGACAGTCTTTTCTTGGAGCTATATAATTGATTCATTTCTCCTAAATATGGATGAACGCTATTTTGGCTTTGACAACACTCTTTGCCGTCTCTTGCTGTTGCTATTCATGTGAAGCACAAGAGGCACAAAAACAGAAGTTTAGCTAGTTTCTACTTCCTGATGCTGTGTGGGATCTGTAACTATATTTTCATTGCATTATCTGTAATCATGCCAATTGCAAACCACCCTACTTAAAAAGGGAAAAACATAAGCACTTGCTTTGGAAGTTTCTCTCCACCCACTTTGAAAAGCCAGGAAGACAACAATCCTTAGCTTTCCTCTAGGGATCAACTGAACAGCAATACTAATCATGACAGACAAGTTGACAGTGCCATCCTGTTTTTTATCATGCCCAGATTTACTGTTTTAATTCCTTTCAGTGCAAATGTCCAGAAAAGCATTTTTGACACTTGCAACTCTTGCAAAGCAACAGTTTTGTTCACTGGCATAAGAATTCACAAACATATTTCAGGTGTTCTGTACCCTTTGCACTACCCGTCACTGTTAGTAGACCTGATAGAAACAAGGCATAAAAACAAGATGACTTCCAGTATACAGATATTAAGGGTGGGATAAAGCCACAAATTTTCACTTTTACAAGAGGAAGTGTACTAAAGTGACTGAAGTCAGTTCTGAGAAAGATTAAAAGAAGAGAACAGTAAGTCTGGACCTTTCACAAATTTTAGTGTTACAGCAGGAGAAGAATCACAATCTCTTCATAAACAAGCTCACATACTATGCCAGTCTATGGTGTTTGTTTTTTCCCTGTGCTATGAGACACCGTTCTCCATGGCCAAGCTAGGAGTTGGGCAAGGTCATGGAAATGACCTGAATGGGAAAAAAAAAAAAAAAAACTTCTAAAAGAACAAGCAGGGAAGACCGAAGGAAGGACTAGGAGCAATTTCCACCAGCATTACTACTGAAGATCGTTATGTTACAACTTAAAACAGGAGACAAGAGATCATTTTCTGATCAAGTCCAAAAAGAAAAACAAACAAAAAAAAGTGTACATTTATATATCTGCCAGCAGAACATGAGGAATACTAAGCTGAAGCAACTCTATCAATCTCCAGCTGCTGTCTACTGTCATTGGGAATATGGCCAGATGGAGAATCTTTATTCATACAGAAACAAACTGTAGTTGATAAAGTGAGAGGGCAAAATCCTTCTCTAGAAAATACAGATGCAATTTGAAAATACAGAAAGTACAGAAGCAATTTCCCAGCTTTCCTAAGACTTCCTAAGATACAGATTCTTTTTATCATAAATTTCTCTTAGCTAGGGCTGTCTGCATTTGGGTATTTTACTTGTTAGACCTTTGTCTCACTATTTAAACTATTCAAATCAAGAGACCTTTCTCAATTTTGGCTCTTTACTTATGCAGACACGTATCCTCTGATTTTGTCTTAAGAAGGGAATGAAAGTACATACGTAATAACTTGTCTTAAGCCCAAGTGAAGAGAGTTTTTTCTTTCTATTTCCATCATGGTTGTTTTATGTATCTTCTTCTCCCCCTTTCCCTCACTGCTGATATTGCTGAAGCCCAGGGTAGATACTATTCTGTGGGATGTGTAAAAGACCCCTACACTACTTAGGCAAGTGATTAAAAATGCAATGGGATTTCTCCAAAACTGTTGAGTTTTTTCCATGTTATGTACCTCACTGACATATTAATGGGGATCAACCTTTTTTCTGCTTTGGTACACAACTAATTGCATTATCACTTCGTTATCAGGCAAAGGAGAAGCTAACAGTTTAAAGTTTGGGGTCAAGTGAAATCTATCTGAGGCTTTATGGGTAATTAGGTTAGGTTACAAGAGTCAAGTGAATATTCATTAGCTGCAGGATGAATACTCAGCATGTAGCAGAAATTTGTATTTCTACAAGCTTCCAAACCTAATTCATGACTGGTATTGACACAGCAATCACATTACAGGTGCTATTTTCTTCCAGACAAAGGAGTAATTGATTTGTAATAATCTTTAAAGTATACCATCAAAACTTTCTAAAGAAGTAACTCCTTTAGAAATCTAATAGAGCTAACCTACTTCCTGCCCCTGTTATTGCTGACCTTTATCTGCAATTTTTAAAAAATGACTTATGTGAAATAGTAAAAGTTATAATAGTTGACACAATCTTATTATGTATCATCATTCAATTTGTTACAGTGCATGATTGGCATATGCATCTCTGCAACCTTTATATCTCAACAGTGAATCATAAGACTTTTAAAAGTCTGAAAAGGATTGTCCAGAACATTACATAACACATAATTGTAAGTTCTATCAAAAATTGTATTGCATTTACTTAGCATCAGACATTCCTCATCTCTCTCAGTCAACATCATTTGTACCAAATGCTTACACAGCTTTCATTAGTACAACCCATATTATATGGCAAAATTTCACTCATATACATACTGTCTTATGTAAAGAATTCAGAACAACCAAATAGTATAGAAATGGCTTCATAAAACTACATTGAAATGACCGCATAGATAAGATAAATTTTCCTTTTTGGGGAGCTAAAAATAGGTCCCACCAGCATCCATAGTTGTTGCTGACTTTGGCAGTCTCTCATTTTTGAGTTGCAGTCACCTCTATGGGCCACCTAGCCCTTCACATGTGCCAAGCCAAGGTAATAAAAAAAAAAGTCTTCTTAATGCTGAATAGACAGGTAGACACCCATTCAACTCTTCTTACCAATCCATAAAACTGAACGAAAATGTAAACCCTCACAACAAAGCCAGACCTTTCTCCATTGCTTTGAACAGGATCAAAATAGAACAGATAGTTTTGCTTCCCTTTCCTTTTTTATGAGTTCCAATCTAAATGTTTAGAAATATTCTAGATCTAAGTGTATAGAAAACTATTTCTGAATTTGAATGAACACATAATCAACATACACACAACATAGTTTGAAATTTTCAATCCATTGAAGTCAATTAAGTGTTAGCTATTGAATTTCATGAGACCAGAATTTTGCCAATATGCCTTCAGTTTAACAGCAGAGGATTAATACAATTCCATTAAATACACGGGCCAAATTTCTTCAAAGATTTAATCAAAGTCTGATTTTTAAAAATCTATCACATTTTAAGACATAGTTATTCTTGCATAATATTTTCCTGCATATATTTTATTCCAGGCCTCTTTTATTTGTCCTTTCAGATTTCTATTACTAAGAGCGTTAATGCCAAAACAAATATTTGGGGGAAAAGTTTTTGTATCTGGAAAGAAGATAATAGCCAGAAATGTTCACCTGGCCAGTTTGTCTGCATTTTCACAGAAGAGCCAGATGGTGAAAGTTGTTTGAGGTAGAATAGAAAAAGAAGATTGAGAAAGTAAGTTGTTTTCAAATTCCGTTCCATTAAGTAAGCACTTTGCATTAGCAATGGTAAGTGAAGGAGGGTGAAGGACATTTTGGAATACAAAAAAAAAGAGATCCTTTCACTAAGCATATTGCAAAATGATTCACACATTCTGGAGCAAGATGTTAACTATACATCCCACTGGAAATGTTCATGTTTGGGAATATCTATGTTTTTGACAACATATGGTTATGAACATCATCCCGTGTCCATGTGGTGTGTGACCCATGACTAGAAAGTTAGAAATAAAGGAAATAAAGTGCCTTGGCAACAGACATAACAATTTTCAGTAAGTGGATGTCAAACAACTGTTTGCAAAATATGCTAGCAATAAATCCACTGTACATTTTTTCTTTCCCACAATCAGGAAAGAACCCTGTTCCTTTCCAAAACTGACTCAACATAAGTTTTCTAATGCAGAGGTAGCGAACAATCTAAGCTACCTTTTAAGTTCCTTCATTGCCTTATTTATCACTCCAAATCTTTATCGTTGCCTCTTAAGACAATTTATTACTCTAACGTTTTCAACATTTCCAGCTTCAGCTACTGAAAATCAGGTCATTCACTCAGGGAACAGTAACCATACCCGGTACAATTTGCTGCCCACATATACAGCTCAATTAGCAAATTTTAAATATTGAACATGTATATCAGTTCATGTAAATGCCTGTCACTTTACTATCTGAGTACCCCAAATGTAAGTATTTACTCTCAGAAGGTGTCAACATGACCTACATGCAATACTGCCACCTTTATACTGACAGACTAATACAGAGAGAAAAGTCATATAAGATTCACCCTGGATCACAGAGACAACCTGCACAGCAGTTTACTCCCCAGCCAATTTTCTTCTCATTATACTTTTTTTCCAAAGAATTAATACCCACAAATATCAATGCAACTAAAGTACAAAGCGACTTCTTTTTTTTGTAGCTCAATTTTATTTCCTTTGTGTTCCCCAAGCACTAGGAGCCCATATCAGGGTGAGAAAAGTAGTCATTTTTTGGTATCTAAATCTTCCAAAGAGCTTCCAAAGAGTCCTTATTAAGAGAATGGCTTCTTCTAAACCATCCACTTCCCATGCAGGATCCCAACAAAGCCAGTGTAGAAACTCTGTTGGAGGAGAAGCTACTCAGCAGCTCTTCAGGTTTCCTACTGGAGTTAATAATTCGAGACAGCATGTGCAGCTGTCATGAGAGAACTACACAGCTTGGATACATAGTGAGGCATGAGAAATCTTGTATTCTCAAAGCAGCTGAATGACTGCTTTGCTAGAGTGTGTTATCCCCCTTATGGCCAATTAGAACATTTTTAGGGGAGAAAATAGAGATTTAAAATTTATTTTAGATTATTTATTAAAAACAATATTTGAACTTGCACAAACATTTCTTTATATTTTGCCTATTCTTGAAAAGCATTTCATCAAAGTTTACTTAAATTTTACACTAGCGAAAACCAATGGGACTTCTTTTGTTGTACATTGGCGTAACTGGTATCGGGATCAGGCCCATTGTCTTTATTGTAAGCAAGTCATAAATGACCATTCTTCATGGTCATATAAAATGATACATAGATATTGGTAGAAAAAGAGGTCTCTTGGCACAATCATTACTTTTTCCATTTTCTGTAGATAAACAAAATCATAAAACAGAACTGACAGATGTTATAACCCAAGAAAATGAAAGAGAAAACCCCACAGTACAGAAGAACTAAAGAAATTCCAAATAAAATCATACCGTGACAAGCTCTTGGAATACACCTGTTTGTATTCCAAGATTTGGAAAACATAAAAGCCACAGAAAAAAGTTACTGCAATTATTGTCTTTACTAGATCAGCGTTCTGGTAGGTGTAGCAAAAGATCTCAGAACACTTGTTTGGGTTATGCAGTAAAGTTTCCTTCAATTTGAAATATCACATTTGTATAAATCAGTCAACATTAACATGTCTTAGGTTATGTTTTTTTTTTTTTATGTTTTCTGATTTTTGCAATAGCTTACCATGTTTTAACTACACTCACCATCCTAACAAAAAAAAAAAAAAAAAGTACACTTGTCCACACACTGTACCAGAGCATGTTGTGATTTAAAATTAATTTTAAAATAACTGAAAGTCTCAGGAATTGAAAGTTTTACTCTTTGTTGAAACTATGACCTCCAATTCAGCCTCAGCCACATCTGACTGAAACTTCTGAAGTATCAGTACTCAGGCTGAAGCCACACTCAACCCAGAGGAAAAAAAAAAAAATGCCTTTCTTTGAAAATAAGCCTTTTCACAGGCTAGGGAGATTTACCAGATTGTCCGATTTGAGAGTGGTTTCAAATGTTGAGATTTCAAAGGCCTCACTTAATAGATACTATGGCTTAGGCTGAAGTTGAACGTGCTGGTTTCAGTATTGCTGGAGGTTTTAGGAATGTAGGAATTAATAATGGATTGCACTGAATAAAACAAACAGCACACAGGAATCCTCACATTGACAAAGCTTTTTTGCCTACTTTTCCCCTATCCTGAGGCACATGCAGCTAAGGGAGACAGATGTAACTCATATTCCCACCAATGAATTAATGTCTCATAACTTAACATCAAACCTCGTCAGTAAAGCTGAGACCTGGCTTTCAGTAGTTTAAGACGGATTCTGCTTCAAGCTCTGCAGTCCTATGATTTTCTGACTCTGGACATCTTCAGATTCCACCACCGAATCTGATATTTTGAAAAAGAAATAAACATACATACATTTTTGCCTATGTTTTGCACATCTCTTTTCTCCATCTCTCTTCTCCAGTACTCCTGTCTACCTAGGTATTTATTTGAGCAGTAACAATAATTGGAAACTGACAATATAGAAATTTAATTGCAAATATAAAACTCACCAAGCAAGCTGTCTCACCCTTGTGCAACTGCTCACTGAAGCATAAAACAGATATAAAGCCCTTCCTTTTAAAATACATGCAGAGCTATTCTAAGGTTCAATTAATGTTTTTTAAGTGGCCTAGGATGCTGAATAAATTGAACATAAGCACAGAAGAAATGGTGCATACATGTTTATATGTGTTTAAAAATCTGTCTCTATAGCTTTTAAACTTGATATGTTCTGGATGCTTTACAATACTTGAGCAACACAAAGGAGCCATAAACCTGACTTAACCAACCAGTTAAGCTACATTAACGGGTACTTTGTATCCATGTGGTGGACGCCTTGGGTCATCAGATTAATTCAAAGCTGTTGGAGTAAACGAGGGAAGGCAGCCTATGAAGTAGGTGAGATCCCTTAGAGCCTGATCCGCAGCCAATTGACATCAGTAATAAGATTCCCACTTGTCTTAAACTGCTGATCATAATTAGTCTAATTTAATGGAATGCACCAGCCATTTCCCTTTGTACTTTAGTCTACAGTGCTGACCTGAAAATTTATTTTTGTTAGTCTTTTTTCTAGTTAACAACTAGGAACTTCTGTGTGACTCTTCTATGGCACAAGTTCTCATGAATGTGTTTTATTTTTGCCTGAAATGACTAAGACAGGTGGCACTAGCTACTGTGATTTTTAAAGGTAAACATAAAACCATATTTATGCTGTTGATAGCATTTCTGCAATAAAATTCTCATCCATGTGTATTGTATATGTGGGGTGGGTTTGGTAGCAGTGGGGCTGCAGGGGTGGCCCCTGTGAGAACACCTCAGAAGCTGCCCCATGTTAGATCAGAGCCAGTTTCAACCGGCTCCAAAAGGGGCCTGCTGCTGTCCAGAGCCAAGCCAGTGAGCGATGCTGGTTGTGCATCTGTGAGGGCATACTTAAGAAAGGGCACAAACTGCTGCACAACAGCAGCTGGGAGAGAGGAGTGAGAAACAGCCCTGCAGGCACCCAGGTCAGTGCAGAAGGAGGGCAGGAGGGGCTCCAGGCGCCGCAGCAGAAGTTCCCCTGCGGCCCGTGGAGAGGCCCATGGTGGAGCAGGCCGTCCCCCTGCAGCCCAGGGGTACCCCACGGAGCAGATCTCCATGCTGCAGNGAGCTGCAGCCTGTGGGAAGCCTATGCAGGATCCGTTCAGCAAGGACTGCAACCTGTGGGAGAGAACCCACTCTGGAGCAGGGGAAAAGAGTGACCATGAAGGAGCAGCAGGTACGAAGCATTATGGGCTGATCATGATCCGTATGTCTCCTTCTCCTGCACCAATCAAGAGGAGAAGGTAGAAGAGGGTGGATGGGGGAAGATGTTTTTAGTTTGCTTGTAGTTTCTCACTGTTCTACTCTGCTAGTGTTAGGCAATAAATTATATTAATCTCCCTATGCTGAGTCTGTTTTGCCCGTGATGATAATTGGTGGGTGATCTCCCTGTCCTTACCTCAACCCTTGAGCCCTTTCCATCGAATTTTCTCCCCCTTTTCCTTTGAGGAAGGGAGTGAGAGAGCGGTTGTGGTGGAGTTTCTGCCCAGCAGGGTAAAACCACCACACCATGTCTTTGGTTACTTTAAATGACCGATGCCGCCTGAGTAATTCTCTGCTACTCATGATACATCTTGACTGATTTGGGTTTTGTGGCAGTTTCAGTGCTGAATGCCTGATCTCTTTACTCCAGTTTATGTTCTTTCTTATTCTCTGTGTCTCATGCCTGCAACAATGTCCTTTGCACAGGCCTGCAAAAAGCTTCACTAAATTGACACTGCTCTCCTCTCCTCTGCCTCTTACTAATCACTAGAATCTGGAAAGCTTCTTCAGAATAGCATAAATATTGCAAGAGATAACCAAGCAGAGACTCTTATTCTGATCAGGTTTACATAAGCTTCAAAAATCACAACTGGTTTTTTTTTTTTTTTTTAATGATAATATCCAGGCTCCTCATGTCTAACATGCTTTTCTTGCACACATCACCTTAATTCCCCTCGGCCTTTTCACTTTCTTCCTGCTGTTTTGATTTCCCATATGTCTGCACTGAAATTGAAGATGCCAAGCATGGTTTTCTATAGCATTTGTTAACATAGAGACACATGCTCTTATCTTTATGAAGATTGGATTTAGCTTCTTAATGAAATTTTAATGTTACCACTTCAAAGGTTTTATATATATATATGTATATATGAAATTAAAGATACAAGACCATGTATATGTGCGTGAATGCTACAGAAAAGCCAGATTACTAGTTGGCAGTGTTAGCTTTTAAAAACAGTGGGGTTTTGTTTTAGTTCTGGGCAGTTGCTCAGCTGTCAATCACAAGTCTTGTTATACATGAATCTGATGTCAGATCAATATTTGACAAGATTTTTGACTGGCAGGACAAATTGTTAGACATGGATGTAGTGCCACATCCATGTGTAACAAGGTCCACGTAGAACAGCTGCCAGTGATAGAATCCTGTCATTCGTATATTATCATAACAGTGAGGGCAGCTCCCTGAGATCTCATGCGTTAAGTAACTACATCAGAGCCTGAACTTCATCTGTAACACTAACTAAACACCATTAAAATTACAGGGTTCAATTGAAGAAGTCAAGAATTCTGGAGTGTTGGTGCTTTTTGGTTCACAATCACTAGAAATATTTTTTCTCCCCTAGGATCTCTGCAATATAACAATATTCATGTTCTATTTTGCTCTTATTAAAGACATGGAAATGTAAAGGTTTTCTGTTTTTGCGCTGAACCAATGAAACAATCTGTGAATTACATTGCTGTTGGAATAGGAGGGGTGGTATCAAGAACTGAAAGGAGGACGAAAGGGGTGTATGTGTGCTACGTACTTTTAAATCCCAAGTCAGGTCACCATGAAAATATGCACAAAGTACATTTAAAATTCATCAGCTGTACAGCAACAATAAGTTATGACATATCTACTGGGAGCTATAGCTTATTCTATAGAGTCACCTCTAAAGGCACTAACTTGGTAGACTAATTTCTGAAGAGATGCCAGAGGTATGGCTTTGAAGCATTGTCTGGTATTAATGTCCACGGTTATGTTGCAGATTATGGCCAGTGCAAAGCAATTCAGAACCTTGGTCCAAATAGAGCTGCGACTCTTTCAACTGAAAAACAATGGGAGCACAGTATTTCAGAAAGCCATCCACCAAGAAGAAAGAAGCTGACCTATAAAGTGAGTATCAGGGTTACATAGATCTGTAAGATGGAGGAGGTGATGGACTCTGAAGGAGCTATTCATTCTCCTAAATATAGGTTATTTCATGTTGTCTGAGATACCCTAATGCACCTCAGACAAAAATGTGGCTGAAAGCCAGGACACATAGGAAGCCCATGTCTTTCTGAAGCGACAGCTGGAGGTCAGCAGGAGTATCCTATGCATCTAAAATGTTTGTAGATTACTATATTGTCTAGTGTATATTGTCCCTGACTCCACTTTCATTTGTCTACCTGAGGCTTTTCCACAGTACCTTTTACCATGACTACTTATCAAAGACTCTCCTTTCTCTGAGCACAGCCCATAAAGTGCTAATATCAAATCCAGACTTAGTCCAATCTGCTAACATTTACATCATGTTATTAATATCTAAAACCTCCAGTGACACTGTATTCAAGAGGGATGCTTTCCCAGTATGCATGTATCCAATATATACACAATTCTTTTCTAGCCTTAATGTTTTATTAGGTACTGTAGCCTTAAATGTGGTCATCTTAAATTAGGTAACCTCACATCTGTCACTGAGGCAGGACTAGTTATTCTACATACCAGGTACATTTGAAAATTCCACAAAGAACTAATATTGTCTGCTGGTAAAGTGCAGTGAATTTTGGACTAAAATTAAAAAAAAAAAAAAAGAGGGGAAATATTTATCAGCTCACAGCAATACTATAAACAACGATCTGGATGAGAAACGAAGCAGGCTTTATCTAAGCAATATTCTGAAGCAGTTTTAAGTGGATAAATATTACTTCTGGTTCTAGAAATAAGCCAATTTGGTAATACTTCTTTTACAAAGTATGTCATTGTGAAGGTCATTTGAATTGATTTTTTGAATTTGATCTTGAATCTGTCTACATGCTATGACTTTGGTCAAACTCTGGTTCAGCACCAGATCTCATCTGTGCTCCACAGTGTTTCCTGACACCAAGAATTTTGATCAAAACTGAATTGGAATATAGTCCTCTTTTTCATCAACAACGTCACGATATTCTCTGGAGTTCCCCTAGGTAACCACTGATCCAGTCAAACTTACAAAGTCCCTCACTGTACAAACAAGCATAGCTACAGAGTACCTATACCAAAACAAACTAGTTCTGAATGGATGACTTGATGCAGGGACTCTTGATGACCGAACATTACAACATGAGGGAGGGAGCACAAGGCAATGAAAATGCTGTGATTCCATAAAACACGCAAAGACATGTAGGGCTCCTACTTTATGACTTTCAGTGTCAAGCCCAGATGCACTTGTGCTCAGATCTCTCTACCTTTAAAACAGAAAGGGCAGGGAATTAACCTGTTACATACAATTTCCCTTGATAGAGACCTACATTTCTTTTCAGGATTACTTTACAGTAGTAGCAGACTCCCTGTTTTCACAGATTCACAGAATTGTAGGGGTTGGAAGGGACCTCCAGAGATCATTGGGTCCAATCCCCCTGCCACAGCAGGTTCTCTAGAGCAGGCTGCACAGGTAGGCGTCTAGACAGGTCTTGAATATCTCCAGAGAAGGAAACTCCACAACCTCCCTGGGCAGCCTGTTCCAGTGCTCCGTCACCCTCACCGTGAAGAAGTTCCTTCGCATGTTGGTGCGGAACTTCCTGTGCTCCATTTTGTGGCCATTGCCCCTTGTCCTGTCCCCACAGACCATTGAAAAGAGGCTGGCCATATCCCTGTGTCCCCCACATTGCAGGTATTTATATACATTGATAAGGTCCCCTCTCAGTCTTCTTTTCTCAAGGCTGAACAGACCCAGGTCCCTCAGCCTTTCCTCATAGGAGAGATGCTCCAGGCCCCGTATCATCTTTGTGGCCCTCCGCTGGACTCTCTCCAGAAGATCCCTGTCTCTCTTGTACCGGGGAGCCCAGAGTTTTGCTTTACCCATATTTCTGAATATTATACAATTTAACACGTTCATTTTATTACCCTACTAAATTGTGGAAGATACGTTGACAAACCTGTTTTCGGTTACCATACCTTGTACTTCTTCTGTTTGCTGACAGTGTGTTCTATTTTAGTAGTTGGTTATGAATTGCCTTAAGTCATCTGAGCTGCATGATCCAAAGATGTTCATATTTCTTTCCTTCCCTGATGGCAAAGAACTACTTTCTTTTCTCAGACTTTTAAAAAAAAATTATAATTAGTCTAGAGCCTTGCCTCTACACTCATTCATCATTCTCTCCTATTAGTCTTATCACTCCACAGGGCTTGAGAGAATCAGCTAGTAACATCACCAGTAACTCAAGTTTGAAATAAGGCTATCAAAACAGATAGGCTCACATGCCAACTCTTTGGACAAAGTATAATTGTAAAGAATGGGAAAAAGTGGTAATGAGAGGAAAAGCTTCAACCTCTGGGAATCCTGCTGTGCTTCTCTCACCTTTCTAAACTTCTGCAAGAAATTTTCTGTTGCTCAACAAGTAGAAGACAAAGCCAATAATAAAAAATTTCAGTTAATCATTTAATTTATGTTAATGTTGTCCTTTGTTGGTTATTGTACTAAATATTCATTACAATATTTTAAAGTAAGCATTGCGCTTATAGTTCTAAGCTCCAATATATGAAACTGATTTTAAGATGCCTTTGAAGAGCCTCCTCTGCAAATATACTGTCACTGTCCATTTTTTTTTCATAGAATTTATTCTGTTGTCATGACATGCAGCTTTTAATAAAAACAGAACAAAGCAGTAGGAATGGGGAGATTAGAAATTTTTCTTCTCTGATCTAGTAGTGGAATAAAAAAAAAAAAACATAAAAAAACATAGAAGTAAATTGCTATTAAATATATTAATATTTTTTGCTGCTTTTTAGCATGTTCTGGAGTGCATTAAGGGCATCTTTAAGCAACTGAAGCTCTATTAACATGATGGAAATTATAAAATCACAGGTGTTTGCAAATAAATAAGCAATTACTAAGCTAACATAAAGTATTACATAGTCTCAGGAAATCAACTTTCAGATCACAAAACAGCCTCAGCTCTTCTGAAATTTAAGGAACTTAATCTAAGAGGAATTTCCAATTCTAGGATGTGTGATTATGAGTAATTATGGAATCTGAACTTTTTTTGAAAGCTGAAGGAATGCCTGCAGTTGCAGAAAATGAGTGTGTCAGCTTATCTTACATGTTCATAGTCTATATGTTTCAAATAACTACCAAAGGATCCAGAAATAGATTTTCTTCTTTACATTTTAAGGTCATATTTTTAGACATCTGTAATCATATTCAGAGAATGGGATTCGTATCACTTAATATATGTAAAATGTAAATGGTTAAATGTAAGCTAGACTCCCCTTGGAGTCAAATGCTAAGATAAATGCACCTCTCCACTGACTTCACAAATATCCTAAACTGACCAGCCAAGATGGCTAAATGAATCCTTCCCAGAACCAGAGAACCATAATGCACTGAAAACTGAAAGATTCATCCCCACAGGATCACACAAGCTGTTAAAATGAGGTACTTAGACTGTTTTTTGCTTAGTACTAAGAGAAAGGCTTGGCTTATGGTTATTGCTGATGAAGATGCTTCAATGAAACAATCATTTATGAACAAGCCGTGTTTGAACTCCTGGCCTTTTGTGGGATACAAACACCTAATTCAGCTTTCCTCATTATATTTGGCATATATTTTTCTCCAAACTACAGACTTTGTTTTAACTTCTGGACTCTGATGATCATTCCTACATTCACCACATTCACATTCTAACGCAGTAGGTTGATTCAGAAATTTCCCACACTTAGATTTTGGAATCTTTAGTGTAGTAGAAATGTGAGTTTGAGGATGTCTAGGACTCAAGTCTCTCACTTGGTAGCCACTGCTCCAGCCACTGGGCTACTATGCAGACCAAGAGCAGAAGTCAGGAGCTGCTCCACTGCCAGCTGTGCACCTGTGGATGTGTATGGAAACCACAGATTAGTTCACATAGGTTATATGTGTACTAGCCAGCTAAATAAGTCCAAACCTTTTCTCTGACATTGAGTCCACAAAACAGGAATATTAGCTAAAATCTTCATTGTTCCAAAAGAGGATGCCTGACTCCAGACTGCCTACTGGGTATGGTCCGTAGCCTCTCCTAAGTCCTGAACTAAGTCTGAGAATTGTATGGAAGAGTGAAAATTTAATACAATTTAGGTAATATTAATAACAACTACAACTGAATATTAATTAATTAAAGTAATTTCAATAATATATCTTGCCCAGGAACTAATATCAACACAGCCCAAAGGACATTTTTTTTTGTAAAATCAAGAAACTATCAAAAGTGTGCACTTCCATAATTAGATGGTTCTGAAAAGCAATTTTATGACTCGTTCCCTTACATTTAAAAATAAGCTGTTTGGGTCACTTTCCTGGACAGCAAACCATTTCCTACAGAATTTGAAAAAATCTTCAGATCTCAGGAGTAAACCTAGATTTTTGCATTCAGTTGATCCAGCCCTACAGGAGATATCAAAGCACATTTATCAGGCATCGTAAGACTGAAGAGCAACCATGAAGTGAGCTTAAGTCCAACAAAAGTAAATTTTCTTTGACTGCTAAGTTGTTCAGTTAGCAATAGCACAGATAAAAGTGTTTTTTATCCCTACTCCTCTTTGAGGACATGGACATCTGGATATGGTCCTGGGCAACCTGCTCTAGGTGGCCCTGCTTGAACAGCTGGGTTGGACCAGGTGACCTCCAAAGATCCCTTCTAACTGAACCATTCTGTGATTCTGCGAACACAGAAAAAGGCAGGAGACATCACCAAGTTTAGAGGAAGGTGAATGCAGCATCGAAATTAGAAGACTCAGGATCATGCTAGAGTCTATCTGGGAAGTATAGAGAAGCCTGAATTAGTAACAGTCATCTGCAGCAGCCCTTAAAGTGTAGTTTTATAAGAGTATGAGATGATTGTGTTGTTATCTGTTATTCTCTATTCTGTGTCTTTCTTATTTATACTGCAAGCTTTTTGGAATTGACAGCAAGTCAGTTGATGGCAAGTTGAATATGAGCCAGCAGTGTGCCCTGGCAGCCAAAAGGGCCAATCGTACCCTGGGGTGCATCAGGCACAGCATTGCTAGCCCATCAAGGGAAGTGATTGTCCTGCTCTGCTCTGCACTGGTGCGGCCTCACCTCCAGTGCTGTGTGCAGTTTTGCGCACAACAATATAAGAAGGATATGATACTATTAGAGAGGGTCCAAAGGAGGATTACAAAGATGGTGAAGGGTCTGGAGGGGAAGACGTATGAGGAGTGGCTGAGTTCACTTGGTTTGTTCAGCCGAGAGAAGAGGAGACTGAGGGGAGGCCTCATGGTGGCCTACAGCTTCCTCACGAGGGGGAGCAGAGGGAGAAGAACTGATCTCTTCTCTCTGGTGACCAGCGATAGGACCCGAGGGAACAGCATGAAGCTGCATCAGGAGAGGTTCAGGTTGGATATTAGGAAAAGGTTCTTCACCAAGAGGGCGGTCAGGCACTGGAACAGGCTCCCCAGGGAAGTGGTCATGGCACCGAGCCTGCCAGAGTTCAAGAAGCATTTGGACAACACTCTCAGACATAGGGTTTGATTTTTGGGTGGTTCTGTGTGGAGCCAGGAGTTGGACTTGTGGACATAGAATATCCTTCAAACTCAGGATATTCTGTGATTCTGACATTGTCTTTAGGCACTAGTATGATTAACATGAGTAACTGTATTTTCATGTGAGCTTTCCAGAAAAGTAAAGTGTGCTTTGGTACAGTTAGATATTAAAGACAGAAGACACTGTTTTAAAGCAATCTGAATGCTTAAATTTATTTTAGATGTCTCATCCATCAATATCAGAAAAAACTTTCAGATACATGAAAAATGTTTTTTCAGTTCCCTGTTACACCTTCAGCCAAATTTATTGTCATTGACACCCAAAAAAGATTACCATGATGTTGTTGCTCCAGTCTCTCATTATGCCAGGACAGAGATCTAGGACATTTTATACAACTCAAAATGTTCAATATTCAGCTGGGCAGGGTTTCCAAGATGCAGAATCTGAGACAGAATCCCTCAAAATCTGGGGAGTTTGTGAAAAGGTAAGTCCTTCAAAAATATATAAACAATATTGGGGGTCTTTCGAGCCCTGAAGTAGGAAGACACAACAATAATCAAAAATATCTTTTTTTCTTCTTTCAGCCTCAGGCTGAGTATTTTATGTACCTTCCTACAATAATAGCACAGAATTTCATCTCAGAAGTCTGAGAACATAAAGATAGGGGACATTTTTTATGAAAATGAAATCCAATGTATAAAGCAAATCGTTATCAGAGTTGCGTAAAACCTTGAAGAAAGTATGACAATACCATCCTTCTTCCCTTATCTTCAGTGTTGTAAACATTTTTCAGAAATAATATTCCACATCTGACATGCGGAATAGCAACATATCCAAGTGGAACTCATCCAAATCTACTCCACTAGGTTCTCATAGGAGCTTTAATGACCTCCACTTATACAAATGGACTGCTTAATGCAGAAGAAATTATTGTTAGTATGAATGAAAAGGAGCCTTTGACAGGCAAAGCCATTCACAGATCCACCAAGAGACTAATAAAAATCACCTTTGTATCTGCTCTCTTTTGTGAGTTACTGATGTTGCTGGAGACAGAACAAATTAGCAGGTCATGAAGATAGAAATTCAAGCTCTAATGAAGAAATTACGTTACCCCTAATATCCTATTGGGCTCCAGCCTTTTTCTTGCCTATTTTCCTTGTGCAGCCAAGAACAGTTAGCATCAAATGTTTCCTCCAGGATTTTCTCCTTAACTTTCTTACCTTCAAACAGGTTTTATCAATAAGGTCCAAACCAGGCATTAGGTAACTTCACTGGAAGTAAGGAGAAAATAGAATACACGAGAAAGGGGAACAAGCCTTCCTAAGATAAGCGTGTTTTTATACTTGATTTCAAACAGTCTTTGGATATATATATATATATATATAAAAAACTATTAACAGGGAAGAGAAGTAGGTAGCAAAGGAAGAAAGAGAGAGAAGATCAGAAAGAGAAAGCAAGAGTAGACAGAAACAGGGGAAAGAGGTGAATAGGTAAAGAGAGAGAGGGAAGGAGGGAGGGAGAGAGGAGGGAGGAAAGAAGGAGAGAGTGAAGAAGGGAGGAAAGGGAGAGAAAGGAAGGGGAAGAAAGGGAGAGGGAGAAAGAGAAAAAGAAAAAGAAAGAAAGAAAGAGCAGATTTAGCACAAAATGATAGTGCAATCATCATGGCCCCAAGCAGGAAAGATTTTTTATCAAGTTAAAAAAAATTGCAGTTAAACATGGAAAATTCAAATTAAATATTTAATGAAAAGAATATTACTTTGCTGACTGAAACAAACTAGATAGCACAGCTAAAAATCAAAGCCCTGCTGCCTACTTATGCTTTGTCATTGCCTTAAGACTACCCACGGAGAGCACTGCTCAACTCAGGTTTCACAGGTTTTATCTTTAACTGTGAATTTCCATCCTTTGGCAGTTGAAGGCCAGCCAGTAGAGTTCTTTGATGTTGCTTTTTAGGTGAATCTTTCTAAGGCCAAAGCTGCTTTTTTAATGGAAAATGTGATCTTATTTCTGCAGTAGAAAACAAAATGTTGTAGACAGCAGACCACCTTCTCAAGTATGACAAGAACACATGGAAAGCAGCCAACCCAATGATCCACATACACCTGTTAAAACTGCTGAAGTAGAATAGAAGATAAGCAGGGGAGCAGAGCAGAGTGTGGAAAATCAGCAGGCTACCAACAAGGTTGAAAATACAGGCATTTTTTCTTCTTCTTCTTTTTTTTTTTTTTTTTTTTTTTGTAGTCTCTCTCAAGTACTAACAGTAACTTCTGGGAGAAAAACAATAAACTGAATCTAAAGATTTATTAGATTCCACTCAGCTGGATATTTTACCTGAGGCAATGTGTTGGTCATGTGTTTTCAGTGAGGCTATGATTTGACATAAGAGCTGGGATTGTCCCATAACATCCCCTTTCTGATATACCTTTTTTTTAGAACAATTGTGTTGACATATGAAACCAACATCAAAAAAGACCCCAACATCTCTTATTCCAGGAAGCATTAATTCCTGCCAAATTCTATACCAGTGGGAGTAAAGACACTGCTCTGTGTTTAGAGAGCATGTAGCAAAACTAAGCCCTGAGCCTCATCAGAGACTGGACACTTTTGCTGTTCAAATAGTAAACACACAGGCAACAAGTTGATGACGTGAAAAAGCAAATTAACTCCTCATGTACTTGGACATACACAAAGCTGCTGAAAATGACCACGAGCAAAGTGTCTTTTATTCTTTTAATAGAATACATATACATAATGTAACCAGAAACTGTTTCTATCATCTTTTTCTGTAAGGAATTAAATTTTAAAGTCCTCTCCCCCGAGTCTTTTTTTTTTTTTTCTTTTTAATTATCTAAATTTAAAGCTGTTATTAAACACACTCTTCTGTCTGGTCTCTGCTTCCCACTCTTGGCATTTTAAGTGATTGTGGGTAATAACATGACAATTATGGCATTTCTATATTTTACATTTTTTACCCAAAAACACTTAAGTAGGTATGTGCAGTCTACTGAACATCTAAACATTACTTACAATATTTAATGAGGAAAATTAAATGTAAAGGCATGTAAGATAAAATTGAAATTATTTTAATTTTGAAAATGTTATCCAAAAATAAATGTTCAAGATTTGCAGTTTAAAGCAGTTAGGAGAGGAGGCAAGTATAGTCATCTAATTGTTTTGAATGCACCTGTTATTTTTAATTAAAATTAGATATTTCTTAAATATTTATTCTTTAAAAACAATATTATTTTCTCTTACTACAAATGCTGAAAAAGCAGCCTAAAAATACATTTTTCTTTATATATGTGCTAGTAAAAATAAAACAAACGAAAACCGGGTTAGTGCATTAGTTCAAATGCTGGCCTTCAGTTACTGTTATTCTTTAATGATAAGCATCCTTCTGGCTATGCTGACTCTCCCAGTCAATGTTCAGGCACAGGATAGGGAACAGTACATGCCAGTAACAGTTTCCATTGTGGATCTGGATATCTGTTTTGCCTTGTGGATGTAAATCATGCCATGCCACTCGGTCCCTGCTTTATTTACTTAGAGGCAATAAATGTTCCTATGCTGCCAGCGCAGATTCTGCTCCCCTACTCTCTTGTCATCCACAGTACACAAATATAAATTCATCTAGTCACCACCTATCCAATCAGCTAGCTTTTGAACAAAATTTCCGGTGGGTTCTGAGAAACTGGTTTGCTCTAGGAACAGCCTCCAGAAAGTACAATGGAACAAGCTTTGAATTTCTACACACCAAAAAGTCCTCTGGCACTGTAACAGAAGGTTTGTACCCGCGAATAATCTCCTATTTCATGTGCCATGCCATAAGGTATATGTAACATGCATCAATTCACGGCATACGAAAACATGTTCTGCAGGCTGAAGCATAGCCATTATGCCTCCTACTTGCCTGTGCATGCACACATGCACACACACACACACACACACACATACACACAAAAGTTTTTTCTCTGGTCTCAGTAGTCCAAGGGACAAATGCTTCATAAAAAGGGCACATCAGTCTGGCCAAGTAAAGGCTAGATGTGAACAGAGTGGATACATCACTGAGCATCATCTGGCACACAAGGCAAGAATCGCTCCTTGAGACTAATGGTTTTAATATTGTAGTTGTAGCCTGTGCCCTCTCTTGGACTTCTTGCTGTCACAATGGTTAAGGATCCCATTGCAGTGGGTGGATTTATGCTCTTTTTTTTTTTTTTTTTTCTGAAATTTGAATTTTCANCTGAAATGCACCCTTAGTCTATCAAAGCAAGCAAAAATTTGTGTGCCAGTTGGAAATGAGTTTCATTCACTGCTAGTCCAAATTCAAACTGCAGTCCTAGCATGAAGTGATAATTGATAAGCAATGAGAATGAACAAGTTCATGAAACTGTTATTATTTTTTCAGAGAGTTAGATCAGTGTTGGATATTTTTAAAATGTTGTCAGAAAGATTCTGACCCATTATCAGTCTTCGGAGAACTGAACTTCTCACAGCTTTCCTAATATAGAGCAGAATGTGGTAATGCAATCTAACCCATCACCAGCTGCTTCTTTGAGACAACAAGTGGTTCTATAAACAGAAAAACTAATAAAGCCTGCTAATTAATGAATTTGTGTATCCATTTGTTTGAATTTTTAACTTCTCCTATATGTATAGAGCCTAAACTCAGTCTTTATTAGAGTTATTAGACTTCAGGAAAGAAACTTAAATCAAAGAGTGAAAATTCCGATGCTTATACATATGTGATTAACTATTTTCCCATAGTTAAGACTTTTACAGTGCCTTTCTCCTTTATGCTAAAGAAAATGTACATGTATGTACAAAAAAAAGTTGCAATCTTGTACAGTTTCCCTCAGGGGTGGCCTAAGTAGAAACGCCTTCCTCAACCCAGCTGATTCAGAAAAAAAAAAATCATTTTTGCTGCAAAATCTGTTTAAAACAGATCAAGAGGTTTGTAAGTTAGTAAGGCAGGATGACAGATTCACCAACAAACATGTATATTATCCCTGTGTCCTATTTCTTTGTTCCTCCCCATTTATTCATGCAAAGAGCTGGGTCCCATAAGATTCAGTTAGGAAATATGGCAAAAAAAAAAAAAAAAGGTTCTTTTCTATCTATCAGAGCACTTTGCTAACATATCTATCTCACAATTCCAAGCAAGTGTGCTAAAAACTTCCTTCAAGAGAAAAAATAAGTATGGATAACATTGATGGAAGGATTGTGTTAGCTAATACCTTGAGAAAATAGTAAATGCCTTAACTGTGCTTTCTGAGATAATATAAAAGTATTGATCCAGCCTTTTATAAGGCCATAAAATGGTGTTTATACATATATACACACAAAACTGAGTTATCTCAAGGGACACTATAAACATGATTGGATGCTCAGACATGAACATGAGAATTCAGAGCCTTTAAAGCGCTATATCCAGTTTTCCAGTTCACGTGGGAACTCAGGGATGGAAAAATAACCTTGGAAAAGGAGATCAGATACTGTGGTGGAAGGAAGCCTGAGAAGGATTACATCAATCTCACTGAAGTGCCTCAATTGAGATACTAAAATGGATTAGCAGAGGTCTGCAATCAACATGTTCTGAGCTGTATTCTACCTAAACTGTTTTAGCTTCATGTTATCTGTCAGTCATTGTTCTTTAAGGCCATATTTTGTCTTCTAAGAACAATCCTAGTAGAGAATTTAAAATAACAACTAAACCCACGGTTCAGATTGAGGGATATTGGAAAAATAATCAAGAGTAAATATGGAAAAAGAAATAATAAAAATTAATAAGAGATCAAAATATAAGTGGTTTATCTAGACTTCTGACAATTAAAATTTGCATTAAGAAAGACTATGGCTTGGTTTCCTTTCTGTCTGTTTACATGACCTTTCCTTTATCTCTTCAGGTCCTCTGTGCTGATCACTAAAGGTACTATCAAAGTAATTTTCACTACATCTCTGTGAGGGGCAGAAAAGTACTATTCCAGACCCAGAGAACCAGAAATAAGAATAAACAGTACTGAATACAGTCTTCCTGGTGCTTGAAGTTGGTGATAGATACAAGCACACTTCTTCCCTCCCACTCTTGAATTATTCTAATCAATATCACCATATTCTTTTACTTCTTTAAGGTTTGGGACCAGGCTGAGGGCAGTTAAGGTGAGATAAAGCTGGAAAAAATAGTGACAGAGTCAGGCAGTCATATTAAAGTTACGGGTGTTAAGACAGAGAACTGAACATACTGAGATAAGTATTCATATTCTCAATAGAAACCGTCCACAATTTAAGCACAAGTGAGGCTGTGCATTATGTAGAAGTATCTAATCTGGACTTACACTTGCTACCTTCAGTACTAACGTCTAGCTGTGGCCATACAGCTCAAGAGACACCCAACTACTTGCCCTGTGTACCATCTGTACATGGTCTGCATCCCTCTGCTGCGTTTTGCTTTGTCGCAGTTATCCCACCAGCAGCGTGGATGAGAGCTAGGCTGCAGAAAGGCTGATCATGTCTGTACAAGTTGCTGTCACACTAATGATCACATCGTGTAAGCTTATTAGCTTTGCCTTCTCAGCAGTGACTCCAAACCAAGACAAACCTCGGAACTGTTACACTAGTTCCCTTCTAAGTGCAAACTCCCCCTTGCCTACAGAAATAGCAGGAAGAAGGATTTCTAGCTCTCGGCATTAAATTTTTGTTAACAAAAACAGAAACAAAATCCTCCTGATTAATGTAACAAAGATCTACCTTTTCAAATTTTTAATCAACGAAAAATTAAATTAATGTGAAATAAAATCAAGATAATCAAAATGAAACCCAGATTATTTTACCGTTAAAATACCAAACATGGGATCATACTCAGTCATCAGTATTCTGAGTCTACTACCTCTAGGATGACAATTATCAGAGACAAATGGCTCATAATGATATAAAGAAAAAGAAGCAGGCAGCAAGGTAATGAACATCATCACACTTAACTTCCTTATAAAATGCAAGGGGAGAATTTGACACCTCAGACTGGGACATCCAACACCCATGACCCGGACCACAGAGTTAGAAAACTAACTGGTTTTAAATGACATGAGAAGTGTATATTAAAATGCAGACCATTCTCTGGAATCTCAGTGACAAAGAGAGGGTCGGGTTAAGGTTCATAATCTGCATATTGAAATACTTGCTTTGGTCATTCTGTTTAAAACAAAGTACACAGATGGAAGCAAAAGGTAAACAAAAGGCAGATGGAAGAGACGGTCATGAAAGCTCTGCGCCTTATATAAAACAAGTTAAAAAATTGGGAGACTGTTTATGTACCTTCCTTGGCTTGCAGGGTACATACTGCCTCTCCACATTTTTTGCCTCTCCACAAGTTCACAGACTGCTTGCAGTGAGGAAATGAGTCTTATGCTCTGATTATTGAAGCTGTTCATCTTGGGAAAAAAAAAAAAAAAAGGCAAAAAAAAAAATGATTCATTGAACTATAAAGAGGGAGTAACAGACTTCAGCCTATTATTAGTGCACTAAGCTGGGAGGAGAGTCACGAGTTCTCATCCCTGCTCTGTGGACTGGACCTGTATTTTAACCCATCTGCATTTAATGTAGAAGGCACAATGCCAGACAGTGCTGGGATTTGTAGCATTCATTCTGGAAGTATGAAATCTCTAAAAAAACTCCCTGATTATAAGAAGGCTCCGGAGACCTGGAATTAGAAGTCAAATATATTTAATATATCAAATATCAAATATATTTAATATATCAAATATATTTATTTTTTAAGAAACGGACTGGGAAATTTTTGCCATTGATTCTGTGGGTCTCATTCTCTCTCTCTCAGAATTTGAATTTGTCTGAAAAAAGTTGACATAACCATGAATAATTCCCACTGGGAAAACTACTGACACTAGACTTCTTCCTTTTTCTTGTTATTGTTAAAAAAAGAAAAAAAAAAAAGTACCTTTTTGTCCTGAGAGATGCTAATTTGATTGGTTTATTCAAGAAAGGGTCACTGATAATTGCTCATAGAAGCTCAATCTCTCACAAATAAGTGCTACCTGAGAGATTGTTATGTTATGTAAATATGTATCGTGACATTCAATCTTATTTGTGATTGGATACTGCCAACTGTTATGAAATTTCTTTTTAAAACTTTTTAAAATAATCTCCCAGAGGCTATGGTTTTGTAGGTACAGTGTTAATGAATGTTGACAGACTGTGGTTGCAAATGATTGTTTTTTTTCCTTTGTGTTGAAGGGAGATTCTTAGGGCTAGACATGAGGAGTTCAGAAATCAACCTGTGTAAAAATTGATGAGGAGTAGCAGAAAGAGTAGCTCACGCTATAACACATAAGAAACTCAGTGGGGCCAGAGCAACACGATTTCCTTCGATTTGTACAGCCCTTCTTATCAGTGGACATTATTTCCATTACAAATTGGAGTTACTTTGAAATGCACTTGTTTTTCTCAATGAGCACAGGAAAAACTAGCTGGTGGCAGTTTTGGTGGCAGGACAAGGACACACAAATGAGAAGAATAATCAAATATGCTATCACTCTAATGACATTGAATACAGAATGTTTCTACAAGCCAGAAGGGTTGGAAGCTTTCTGGAAAGTTTCAGAAAATGCAGTCAGTTTAACTTTACCAGGAACTAATACATGCATCCACTCAGGCTACATCTACACTAGTAAATTAAACATGATCAGGAATGTTCTCTGGCACTGAGGGCAACTGGCATGAAATAGTCCACAACCACATTTATAAACTTGTCTATTCCCCAAAATAGGGTGCCCATATGCAAATTGCATATTGGATTTTGGGTCCCTGGCTCATAGTGATTCCCCCCATCCCCATTTAAAAACTGTCAGCACAGTCCAAAACCTCACCAAGACCTTTTCAATAATTCAGAAGCACAGACAGTCATGTTTCTGTACCCAGGAATATTTTCCTGGAATCATTTAATTTACTAACATAGATGTTCCCCCACTGGACAAAAGCTCTGAAATGGTCTTCATAGCATAAACAACAAGGTGATTTTTTTTCTAATTTTTGGCACTATTTAGATAACTTCTGGACTGGGTTCAATGTTTAATGCTGCTTTCATGTCTTTCTGCTTGTGCCATATAGTTAGTCAGTTCCTGTACAAACAGTTCCTGGCAAAAGTCTCCAGCAAGCCACTCATGCAGCCCAGAATGGTCAAAGTAATGACTCACTGAGTGGGCTTCATCAGTCCAAAAGTACATTTTTCCCAAGCAATAGTCCTTACTGAAGTCTCTAAACCCACATCTACAGATAGAAATATGCACTTTGTGAAATTCATTCCACTGAAAGGGAGACATTCAAAGATGTGGCCTAGAAGTAGCACATCTAGGAGGTGACTGGCTCAAAAGCAGGTGTCTGTGATGTAGATATCTAAATTTAGAGAGAGAGAGATCAGTGCTACTAAGATTATTTCTATAGGAGAGGCATTGATGGGGACAATGAGTGACAGTTTGTGATATCCATCTACCTGCCACCACAGCTGACAGGCAGAAGCTTTAGCCAAACCCAGAATTACAACTTGAAAAAGCAGAAAATATTACCAGCAAGAGTACTCGAAGTTAGGCAATAAAGCAGGGAATGACACTTTGCATTCCACTAGGTGTGAAGAATGACACCAACATATAGGCATCAATGCTAACATACCCATACATATCTTATAGTGTTGTGTACATTGTTGCAACCTGCTACTACTTGTAGAATCACACTGCTAACAAAAGCATCAACAAAATCAAAACCAATGGATGTTAGGGTTTGTCTGTCCTTTATCTTTTTTTCTTTCTCTGATGGTTCTTGGAGTGCACCCTCAGCAAGTTTGCAGACAACACCAAGCTGAGTGGTGTGGTTGACACACTGGAGGGAAGGGATGCCATCCAGACGGACCTGGACAGTCTTGAGAGGTGGGGCCATGCAATCCTCATGAAGTTCAACAAGTCTGAGCGCAAGGTTCTGCACCTGGATAGGGGCAATCCTAAGCAGAAATACAAGCTGGGTGGAGAATGGATTGAGAGCAGCCCTGAGGAGAAGGACTTGGGGGTGTTGGTGGATGAGAAGCTCAACAAGAGCTGGCAATGTGTGCTTACAGCCCAGAAAGCTAATCACATCCTGGACTGCATCAAAAGAAGCATGACCAGCAGGTCAAGGGAGTTGATTCTCCCCCTCTACTCTGTTCTCGTGAGACCCCATGTGGGTGGGGGGGTTCAGCTGTGGGGTCCCCGATATAAGAAGGACATGAACCTGTTGTATTGAGGGCCACAAGGATGATCAGAGCACCTCTCCTATGAAGAAAGGCTGAGAGAATTGGAGTTGTTCAGCCTAGAGAAGAGAAGGCTCCAGGGAGACCTTATAGCAGCCTTCCGGTACTTAAAGTGGCCTACAGGAAAGTTGGAGAGGGACTCTATCAGTCCCTATCAGAGTATAGCGATAGGACAAGGGGTAACGGTTTTCAACTGACAGAGGGTAGATTTAAATTAGACATTAGGAAGAAATTCTTTACTGTGAGGGTGGTGAGGCACTGGAACAGGTTGCCCAGAGAAATTGTGGATGCCCCATCCCTGGAAGAGTTCAAGACCAGGCTGGATGGGCCTTTGAGCAATCCGATCTAGTGGAAGGTGTCCCTACTCATGTCAGAGGGGTTGGAACTAGATGATCTTTGAGGCCCCTTCCAACCCAAACCATTCTGTGATTCTATGATTCCACAATTATTTTGCAGGGGTTTTCTTCAGGTAAGGCCATGCATCGACAGTCCTCCATTGTCTCTGAAAATCAATTGATTTAACAACTGGGTATGGAAAGGATAATACCATTTAAGGGATTTACTTCTTTGTCAAAATGACTAACTTCTCTATAAATAACAAGATAACAAAAAAGACTTCAAGAGGCTCTATTGGCATCATGATAGTAGCTATTATATGCTATCCTGCTTTCAGTATGTAATTACGCAGGGAAAAGAGAGCAGAGCAATGTTCCATTGATGTATAGTAGCAGAAGAGCAAACAAAGAGATGTGTGATGATACCATAAACCACAAGGTTAAACTAGTTCACCAATTCTTTCCTGATTGCAAGTGGGACAGCCCAAAGCAGTAACGTCTTGTCATTCAAGCCTTAATTATTCACATTTTAGTCTAAAAATATCACTCATTTTAGGTTCTTCTAGGAAACAATCACTTTTCACTATATAATACAGAGAAAATGTGATTCACTGTATGCCATCAATAGTTTGAAACACCTTTATAATCTTAATAGAAATAATAGGAATACAGAAATTACAGTTTTCAGTAGTGCAAAACAATTGTTTCAGGAGTGAGCTAACTGAAACTGATGAACTGGCAAGCTTATTCCTTAAAATAATTAATGATGGATTTCAAATTGCATCAGCCGTGAAAATCTTGTCATTCACCACTGAGTGCATCATACATCAGATGTCAGCAGAGGGAAAAGGAGATCTTATAACACAGGAGTACTGCAAATATCTCCTCTTCCACTGACATGAGACAGTCCAGCTGTCTTCTATCTCTGTTCTTTACTTGCTCCATGGTTTTGCAAGGAAATACATCAGGAGAATGTCATCACTGGAGTCATCTCAACCAACTTATTGTCCACTGCAGGCTACCATGGCTACTCAGCTGTTATGAAATTTGACACAAAGACACTAACCATAGACTTCTGCTAAACGAAAGTGGCAGTTTCAGCTGCATTTATGCAATAGCCAGTCTTGCCGGTCTGTTATGCATGTTCTGAGAATGCACCCTATATTTAATCACTCAGAGATCTAGAAGGAAGAATATGAAGAGGTAGGCTTCATCTCAACTAACTTCCAATGGACTCATCTGAGATATCTGTTTAGATTCCCTGTACAGTTAATGGAGAGAAAGAGATACTTTTATGGCATGATTCACCTAACCTATTTTAGTTGTTTAATATAGGATGAGATTCATCTCACCCTACATTATTCTACTGACTGTGTAGAGAATCTGTCATCATTAGTTCAGATGTTGACTCTGTACTAAATGTGATGGCTAAAGTTAATTGAAACTAAACTTCGTTATGATTTCTGAATCCCATTCAAGTGGTACTGTGCTGATGAGTCAGGTCAAGGTGCTCTTAGGCAAAGTCATGGACTCTGTGCTTACACAGTGTCAAAGATAATAAAACAATTTATATATAAAGTTTAAGCATCGCAAGTCTCAGGCAGCTGCTGACCATGAGTTTCCAGGTCCTGGTTTCTGGTATCTATTTTCTGCCTAGGTCCCATTTAATGAGACAGTAGCTGACTTTTCTTCCAGATCTAGAATGTCTTCACTGGACTGTCATACTCAAAATCCTAAGAGAAAGTCTTCAAAAGACAGATAGAAATGTTTTAATCTTCTCTGTGGCCTACAAATGTTAAAGTTACTTCAAATCAATCAAGAGACAACTGAAGGTAATACACTGCTGAATAAATGAGGGAAACAGTACAGCACCTGATCACTGAGCCTTCAGCTAACAAGAATAACAGGAGAATATGGTTTATCCCTGTCAAAAATCTCTGTAACAGAGAAAAGGATGTGACACATACTTTTTAGTTTTTTACAGTAAACCAAAGGAGAATTGGAAGTAAGGGCCCTAATCCAAGTGCCAAATGTAATTCTACATTACACTGTAACTCAAATCCCCATTCTATATATATTGTACAAGAGTGTCTGCTTGAAAAACAGCTTATGTAGTAGACGAAAAAGGTAGTGACAGGCTCAAGGCAATGTTACTTAGCATAATCTCACTGATCTCTAACATTACTTAATGTCCACAAAGAAGTAATTTCAAGCCTAACTTGTCCGCTTGGGTTAATTTATTTTTAACAACAAAAGCTCAGGATTCTTTGCCACAAATTTAGAAAAAATATATTCAGACTGGCACTTATAAAGAAGATAGAGTGTGAAGAACATATCCTTGAATCTCTCTTTTCTTCACCTGAGACTGGAGATGCTGTCAAAGGTGCAGTTCCCCCAGGAAAGCTAGCCAATTTTCAGACTTGGTATTTCAATGAGCACTTTTTTCCATCATTCTGGATATGCTCGCTTGACCATGCTGAGTATTCTTCTCTGTTACAGTGTATTTTTCACCCAGTTCCAAGGAAGTCATTAATTTCTTTTTTTTTTTTTTTTCTCACATAAAGATGACACCAGGCAGCTGGTTAGAAAAATGTCATACATCTATCTGTTGGCTGCTAATTTAGAGGAAAATAAAAGATGAAGTTATATCACAAAGCCCCTGTAGACACTTACAATCAGGTAAGACCTCTTCTAAGTATTTTGTGTTCCAGCAGATTGTACTTCTCTTTCTTGAGTTAACAGAATAAAGAAGGGCTATTTCTTTATTTTATTATTAATGGCAAAGTCCAATCCACAAATGTGTAAGTGTTAAACTAGCTGGAGTTCTAGAAATGAGATATAACTCTTGCTTTTGATGAGTCATAGTTTTCAAGGGAATAGGGTGTCTGTAGCTGGAATGGAACTTATCCTATAGGCCTTTTAATTTATGGCCTACATCCTTTTTCCACACCTGGAAAAAATGATCTGACCTCTAAAAAGCACATTTTCAGTACATCCCATAAAACAGCAGGAAAGAATGCAGATTGAGAATGCAGTTCCAGCACCTTGCTCTTTAAAAAGCTTTTAAAGCCTGTCTTATTCATTCATCTTTTAACAAAGATGAATGCACACAACAGGTTTTATCCTAGTATGCCTGGTAAGGCAAGAATAATGTTAAATCAATGCCAAAGTGATTGGGAATGAGATCGGAATCAAAGTTCTTATCAGTCAAAATGGATTACACTGTCTTAAATATAATATTTTTAAAAGTATTTTAGGAAAAGAATCATTGGGAAAATAGAAATCGGTCCCTGCATCAGTTAATGCATCTCACTGGTAGCATTAACCAAATTTTACTCACTGATGAAATGACACCTGGAGAGAGAAAGGCTAAACATAAACTTAGTGGAGGATATGACCACTGTGGAATTAAAAGAGAATTAAATTTCTTGAATACAAAGCAGTACCCTAAGAGTTCAGCTACCCATGAGAAAGACGGGGCGGGGGGGGAGGGGGAGAACAAACATTCTTAGTTAATGAATATGTATAGCTCCAAAGTGATAACCCTTAAATTGCTGTGAATGACTTACATTTTTTTACAAAAGATTAGTGAAAATAGATAACAGCACACAGATCTTCAGCACGTTCTTTAGACTTTAATACGCCCATTGATTTCAATGGTGTTTGAAGACCTTACAGTAGCTGGGCTGTAACCATTTCAGTGGGTCTTTAACATCTATTTAAGAAAATAGCAAAGTAATATTTTCAGAGAGAATCTGTGTCTTCTATTAACTCTGACACTGATGGTTCATGTGAAAGGAGTGAGTTCTTCTTCTTCCCACCTTCTTTGAGGAAGCCAGTACTCAACCAGTTTGTAAAGTAGTATCTACACTCACTTGCAGACACGGGACTTCTGCAAGCATGAAAATGTCTTCACATATTTTGAACATTCAGTGTAATTATAAATAATTTCCCATCAGATGTGGAGGAGCTAGTCACCAACAGATGACAGAGTTGGTCTTCAGGTCCTGCACTCTGAAGCAAATGAATCTACTGAAATGTATGAAGACAAGGAAACTTCACAGCTGAGGGTCTTTGCATCAGTACTAGTATACAGAAAGTCACTAGTACACAGAAACAGCATGTTAGCGTATTTATACACTTATGGTACAAGACCAGATAAATATTCTCTGACTTTTTTGCCTGTATGTCACTCTATTCTCTCACCTTGAGTTCTTGAATTTATAAATCATACATGTTCCCTTTTTCTTTTCAGAAAACCTTACATATATTCTTCTCTCACTAATAATCCTAGAAGCCCTGCTGCTGCCAAGAATCTGACCAAGAGTAATTGGGATGGATAGGCCACATTTTCGTTAATATATTAGACTGTGCTGCAGAACATCTCCTGGTACTGGGAGATTATGATATATACCATCAAATTGATAAAAAAGACCCTGGCACATTTCTAGACTGGGATCCTGCTAGCATGCTCCCAAACAATTCCTGGACATGGTTTGAGAGTTAATATATTCTAGGGATGATTCCCAGCAGACAGACTGCATGCATCCCCTGTTCTGGAGGCTAAGACTAGCATCATCATGTGCCATTTCTTACCAGCTGACCTCAGTGCCCAAAGAAGTTCCCAGGCATATTTAACTTACTTGCACAGATATAGTCAATATATCCTGCAGTTGATGCATGCACAGTGCTTGTTACTGATAGAATTTATATTAATTTTAGCTGGTGGGATAGTTAAATGACTATCTCAGAATGATTTGGGTTATGATGAGAATATTGAAATGCTTCAAATATTTGTTGATGTAAGATTTATAAGGATTTTAAAGGGTGCCATCAACTGTGTTTATAATTAGAATATTCAAAAAGAAAACTTAGATTAATATGGTTACCCATAGTACCCACCATCTGCAGGGCTTATCTTCATATCATGTATCAACGTGAGAACAATGAAATACCGTATTCCTTGCACCATTTACCTGAATAAGACTTGCATAAATCCCTGTAATATCACTGAAGGTCATTGTCAAGTATCAAAGATTCTCACAATTTTTCGATTTGTCAGTAGAGATACCTAAGGAATATTAAACATCCAAACCCTTCAACAACAATTACCCTTCTTTAATAAAATCTTTATCAGCTGTATCTTCAGTACAAAAGAAATTACAAGCACCAAGACACATCTGTAGTATATATCCACAGCCGTACCTGCTTTCTGCAAGAGAATATTAATCAAGAAAAGTTTTAACTTTATCAACTGCATTAATGAAAAGGCATTTTCCATTACCTATTACACAAAGTTCAATGGGGTGAAGAAGAGCAAATCTTAAGCCTCCAGATTTTATCTGATGTATTATTTCTCCAAGTTCACAATACTTTTGAAGTACCTTAGGTTTTGAATCAAGGAACATACATTATAAAATGGATTTACACAATAAAATTAACATCTGCCTGAATTTTCCAGCTGGTACTGACATAGCTTGTATTAAAATCTAAGTTGGTATATTTATGAAACAAGTTCATTTTCAGGCAATTATTCTAGTGCTGTTAGTATTTATTAAATCATGTTATTTTTACAATGAAAATTTGAGCAGTTTTTGTAAGAGCTTTGACCAATATGTAATTGGAATAATGTAGAGTGCAGTATAATGATTCAATTACTACAAAAGCAGAAATCAAAAGGAAAAATGCATGCATGTATGGGAACAGGATTTGGGCCTTGTAATTGAAGCAAAGAATTTTAAGGTGTAAATTTGAGCTGATTTCCATTTTATATAATTTCTGCCAGGCTACACACCTTCAAAAGCATGACATTCATTTTGTGAATCTGGATCCTAGAGCAGTTTTAAGGGCATATCTTAGTAATGCAATTTTTTAAACCAATAGTCTTTCCAAAACCAAAAATAAGACCTCCAACTCAAACTACAATCCAGAAAACTTTATGCCAGGCTGTTGTATGACCTATTATGACTGTATATTTAACATGCATAACATGTACACAATATGGCTAAAGTTATACAAAGTTTCTTTTTTCCATGCCACAGCATACTTAACAAAATATCTGGACACTACTAGATCATGATGCAGCCACATCCATATTCCATAACACATCTGGAAAAGCACAAGACTGTAAAATAGATCTCATTAGAATACATGACATACTCTTTCTCACCCTCTTCTAACCAATCTGGTGGCCTTCTATGATGGAGTGACGGCATCGGTGGACAAAGGAAGGGCGACCTCTACCTGGACTTGAGCAAAGCCTTTGATATGGTCCCTCACCGCATTCTTCACTCTGAATTGGAGAGGTACGGATTTGAAGGATGGACTGTTAGGTGGATTAAGAATTGGTTTGCTGGTTGCAGCCAAAAGGTTGTGGTCAACGGTTCTATGTCTGGGTGGAGGCCGGTCACAAGTGGTGTCCCTCGGGGGTCGGTCTTGGGACCGGTGCTCTTCAACATTTTTATCAATGACATAGACGATGGAATCGAGTGCACCCTCAGCAAGTTCATGGATGACACCAAGCTGAGCGGTGCAGTCGATACAATAGAGGGAAGGAATGCCATCCGGAGGGACCTGGACAGGCTGGAGAAGTGGGCCCAAGAGAACCTAATGAGGTTCAACAAGGCCAAGTGCAAGGTGTTGCACTTGGGCTGGGGCAATCCCAGGTACTTATACAGACTGGGAGAAGAAGAACTCGAGAGCAGCCCTGCAGAGAAGGACTTGGGGGTCCTGCTGGACGAGAAGCTGGACATGAGCCGGCAGTGCGCGCTTGCGGCCCGGAAGGCCAACTATGTCCTGGGCTGCATTAAAAAAGGGGTGGCCAGCAGGGAGAGGGAGGTGATTGTCCCCCTCTACTCTGCTCTGGTGAGACCCCACCTGGAATACTGCGTGCAGGCCTGGGGCCCCCAGCACAAGAAGGATGTGGAGCTCTTGGAACGGGTCCAGAGGAGGGCCACTAAGATGATCAGAGGGCTGGAACACCTCTCCTATGAGGAAAGGTTGAGGGAACTGGGCTTGTTTAGCTTGGAGAAGAGAAGGCTCCGGGGAGACCTCATTGCAGCCTTCCAGTACTTGAAGGGAGCGTATAAACAGGAGGGGGAACGCCTGTTTACACGTGTTGATAGTGATAGGACAAGGGGGAATGGTTTCAAACTAAGACAGGGGAGATTTAGGTTGGATATTAGGAGGAAGTTTTTCACTCAGAGGGTGGTGAGGCACTGGAACAGGTTGCCCAGAGAGGTTGTGGATGCCCCATCCCTGGAGGCATTCAAGGCCAGGCTGGATGTGGCGCTGGGCAGCCTGCTCTAGTGGTTGGCAACCCTGCCTAGAGCAGGGGGGTTGAAACTAGATGATCTTTAAGGTCCTTTTCAACCCAGGTCATTCTATGATTCTATGATTCTAGTTCTGTCCAATGTTTTGAATATGCATTTGCTTCTCTAATGTAATTTTTGCATTTCATATTTAAACTTAATGAACAAAAATGTCCTACCGATGCAATGGATAGTTTTAGAGGAAGGTAGCTGTTTGTATCTAACCATGGAATATGTGACTTCTCCAAAGACTGTGTTAACCTTGGTTTGGCAAGTCACTGAAAAAATAGTCATTATACCTCCAGTCTTAACAGCTCTTATGGCTTGTTTTTCAAGGGTTAACAGTGCTTTATGCACAAGCTTGGCTTTCTGATAGCACGGATTTAACATAGATTACTACTCAGGAAAAAATCTTTCTTTAGGACTTAGAGCTACTCTCTTTTTAAACCATAACAGAGTTCCTTCATCTCCTGAGCAAACACTAAAAGAATGAGACTAAGTATAATGTCCTGTCCTGAACTGACTGGCTGGAGAACAGCAAAATGTAGGCAGTCTTTTTATCCTGGCCCTGTTTGTTGCTGTCAAGTCTTTCTTGAAGAAGCAGAAAAAGAATTATTCAAGAAAAGTCAGTGTAAAAAAAGATTACTTCCACTTCTCCCTCTCTTCATTCTGCACTCTCTTCCTGCCTTTACTTCATGTGTTCTTCCCATTTCTTCTAGCTGTTGTCCAGCAAGATTCAGATTTTATGATGTTGTTTACCTACCCTATTAACATGTTTAGATGTTGTGGTTTTGTTTTTGTTTTTCTCATAGGATGGTGAGATAGTTTTTCCCACATTCATTATGATTCCCAGTAAGGAAGAATAGTTTTTGTTCCTGCTAGGTAGGATTCCTTTCCCAAAGCTTTATCTGACTGAAAATATAGATGTTCTCAAGGTATCATGTTACCACCGGATGGTTTCAGCAGCAAAGCCAGCTGAGGATGTTCCCTCTACCACTAGTCCTCACATCAACCCCAAAGTTTGTACACTTAGAACTATGAAGATTCATGGTTGTGGGGCCATACCATGACACGGTCAGTTTAATGATATGTGTAATAAAGAGACTTCTATTAAAAAGGAAAAAAAGAAAAAAAAAAAAGAGAGAGAGGCAGTGAGTTATGGAAAGAAGGGTGAGGAAAGCTGTTTCTGTCAAAAACAAAACAAAACAAACAAATAAACAAAAAAACACAGCATCTTTGTACCCTCAACTACATGCCCAGGCTCTACAGGGCTATGAAAGAGAGACAGGCACTTCACACTGACCACCATCCCTACCATCTCTAGAGGTGTCTACTGACTATACAAACAAACTTGAATACCAATTTGTAAATGATTTTATCAAGGCTTTTATTCCAAGACTTTGGAACTCAATTCTCATTTCAGTGAAAGAATTGAAAGCTCACAACAGCCTGGAATTTCACATAAGGGATACTTTGTTATGTGCAGCAGGTTTATCCACTATAGAAAAACTAAAAATTGGCTGAGATAAATGACACAGACTTGTGCATCAGTATCACCAGTACTACTGTGTAGTGCCTCTCCTTCTCCACAATAAGATTAGTCTGAAATAATGATTTCAATAGCAATAACTTTTAAAAGGAAAAGTTACAAATTCTGAACACTTCTAACCTCTGCATTTTTCCTTGAAGACAGATGACTGCAGGCAATTACAGACAATGAAAATTCAAAACATTTGTGCTGGAGGAAACAGAAAAATTCAGAGAAGGAGCTTCCTGACTTGAGAAGCTAATTACAAAAATCAGCATCTTGCACAAACAAAACACTATTGTACATAGTCAAAGAAAAAACATACATTTCTGTTCAAACCTGTGGAAGCAAGATGAAATTAAATGACTTGCAACTCCTTTTCCTTAGGGTATCACCAAACTCTTCCTGAGGACTTGGAGACTGGAATAGAGAATCCATGAAAGTCAAGAAAGCCCCCCATCAAGGGAGCCTGAACACAAACGCACAAAGAGAACTCTCCAAGTTCTCCAGCTTCCCATACTGAAGGGTACGCTGCACAGCAACACTGCCCTACAAGCCAGAGATTCTTGAAGGCCTGAGGTTTCCAGCAGCACAAAACTTAAAGCTTCCAAAGAAAACATGACTACTTTTGGAGGTGTAAGCTTATACAAAAATAGAAGATTTTTTCTGTAAACATTTCAGTTTTGGTGGACTGTCCTGTTGTTATAAAAATCCATATAAAGAAAAGACTACTGACTAGCTCACCAAACAGTGGCAATGAACAGCTGGAAGGTGAGGATCAGGCATGACTCGGTTCACTTGGATCTAGATCGAACTGAAAAAGTGTCACAGCAGAAGGCTTTTATTAGTCTTAGTGTACTAGCCACAAATTAATAATTCAATTTTCTTCTGGATTTCTGTCTCTAAGGACAAGCATTTGACAGTATTCCTTCACCAGAACGGCAAGACTCCCAGCCCTAGGAGAAGGAGGAGTCAAGAGCTCCTTGAGTTCTAACTCACTGGAATAGTTTATTCCCCATAATGTATTTTTCAGTAAGAAGAGATAAAGTTACTGTCATCTAATGCTATTAAATCATTTACACAATTAAAAAGTAATTATGAACAAGTATTGTTGGATTTGATGAAAATACCCTGTATCACTTCTCGCGTATAATATGCCATACTTTGATATATATCAAGTTTTAAGAGATCAAATAAAAATGTAGTCACTTATGCAATTAAATGTAGACACAAAAACACAAAACACTGTGGAGGTGGCTACGGTTTGTGATAGGCAGTTTTTACGTCAGCAAAAGGAATACATTTAAATCGCATGTAACTCCCAATTTTTTGAAGTTCTCAATCTTTTGTTTTCAGCAATTATATCATATCATATCCTACTTAATGGTATTTATTCATGCAATTTAAAAAACATACTATATTAAACATGATGTAAGCATTCCCTGTAAAACTCAGCTACTCAGTGACTACCTACTGGGATCCAGAAAACAAAATATGAAATGAGGTTTTGCCATTAATTACACTGTTTTAATTAAGATTGTTTAGAACTAAGGATGTTTGTTCTTCAACTTCCATGCACAAAAGCCTTTGCATTTTGAAACTCCTGTGATGACCGGACTCCTTGCCTACCCTAAAGAGGCTGAAGAGACAAGACTGACAGCTCAAGCTGCGTCTCCTAAAGAGAATATCTAGGACTACTGGCTAAGTGGAAAATACAAAGCATTCATAACCATGCATCAAGCCAGTATTTTAGGGGAGAAGAACATGGAGGGAGAGTGGGGTCTAGAAAGCAAATTAGAAAATTACCTTTCTGAGATTGAAAGTAGATGTATCAAAAGGGCTCCATGAAAGGGAAATAAAAACAAAACAAAACAAAACAAAACAAACAAAACCAGTCAAACTTCTTCCTTGGAGCTCACAATCTATCACAATGCTGCTTTGGCTTGCAGAGCTTTCCAGCTTTGTACCAGGAAGCTCACAGTATGGACACTGCTAATTTGGGAGCATGGCCTTTCACAGTTCTGGAATCACAGCTACAGCCTCCCAGGTCGGGCCCAAGGGTCTGCCAGATTTTCCACTGGCATGTGGATGGAGTGCACGGACCTGACAAACAGCATAACAGTTCCCTCATGTGATCTGCAGCATGTTTCCACTCTGCAATGCAAGCACTGTTCTAGCAGAACTCATTTTAAACAATATATTGCACAGATAATTTTGCAGGATATAACTATGGAAAGGACAGTGCTGTGCCTAAAACAGGAAGTGCAATGAAGCAGATTGATGAGATACATCAGTTCAATCAACACTTCATTTTTCGCTGAGTCCTACAGGTCTCAATGGTACCAGCCTCTCCTCCCTAGCCACCCCAGCCTAGTCAGGGAAGCCAGCTGATAAAACTAGTTTTGTGCTATATTCAGTGTCTATTGCACAAAGAGCCACAGGCTTTCCAGCCTTATGCCAACCATTAGGAAATGATCTGGTTTTAATACTTAAATTAAATAATGACTTATTCATTTATGTGAAATTTATTACTTCATATTTGAGACACAAGCACTAAATTTACTTAAGTAATGTTTTATTAATTTTTAAAAATTACTTGAAAGAGTAACAAATTCCACTTGCAATTTAAATAATTTAATTCCTTAACTTAGTAATTGTTTTACTTTACATTTCAAAAAGTGTAAGAAACTCACGATTATGTCATGCTGGGAAATAGCTTTTACCTTTTACGAAATAAAACCATGGCTCAGAAATGTTTAAATGTTAAAGTCACCCTGTGTGTTAGGCTTACATGGCAAGATTTTGGAAGCGGGGAGGGGGCCACAGGGTTGCCCTTCGTAAGAAGAGTCCAGAAGCTGCCCCATGTTAGATAACAGCTGGTTCCAGCTGGCTCCAAAAGGGACCTGCTGCTGACCAAACCTGAGCCAACGAATGATGTTGGTTGTGCCTCTGTGAGGGCGTACTTAAGAAATGGAGAAAATGCTGTGCAACAGAAGCTGGGAGAAAGGAGTGAGAAACAGCCCTGCAGACACTCAGGTCAGTGCAGAAGGAGGGGAGGTGGTGCTCCAGGTGCCAGAGCAGAATTCTCCTGCAGCCAATGGTGGAGCAGGCTGTTCCCCTGCAGCCCATGGTGTACCACACCAGATCAGATATCCACGCTGCAGCCTGTGGAGGAGCCCACAGTGGAGCAGGTGGATGTGGGCTGAAGGAGGCTGCAGCCCATGGAGAGCCCCCACAGGAGCAGAGTTCAGGCATGTAGAAGAGCCCATGGTGGAGCAGGAGGTCTGGTGGGAGCTGGCACCCTTGGAGAACCTATGCTGGAGCAGTCTGTTCCTGAAGGATGAACCCCGTGGTACAGACCCATATTGGAGCAGTTCTTGAAGCAGTCTGTGGGAAGCCCACATTGGATCAGTTCAGCAAGGACTGCAACCTGTGGGAGAGATCCCACTCTGGAGCAGGCAAAAAGAGTGACCACGAAGGAGCAGCAGGTATGAAGCATTATGGGCTGATCACAATCCCCATGTCCCATTTCCCTACACCAGCTTGAGAGGAGAAAGTAAAAGAGGGTGGACAGGGGGAAGGTAATTTTAGTTTGCCTGTAGTTTCTCACTGCTCTAGTCTGTTATCAATAAGCAATAAAATACATTAAACTCCCTATGCTGAGTCTGTTTTGCCCATGGTGGTAAGTGGTGAGCGATATCCCTGTCTTTATCTCAATCCATGAGCTTTTTTTCATCATATTTTCTCCCCCTGTTCTGTTGAGAAGGGGGAGTGAAAAAGAAGCATGGTGGAGCTTAGCTACCTACCAGTGTGAAACCACCACACACTGCTGTCATGATCTCCTCAAAACAGGTAATAACAATGTATAATATATATTATTCCATAAAACTCAAATTTTAATCATTGTCTAAATATCAACTTTTATTTCATTTATATGATATATCCTAATAACTACATTATACTTCATTTTTCTCCTGATAGTGAAAAGTGTAACATGAAGAAGTCAAGTCACATTAACTTTGAAAAGCAGCAGGTGGAACTCTTAACTCTGTTTGCACTCCATAAATAAAGATGGCCTACAAGTGAAAATGTGGCAAAAAGCAAGAGAGTGTATCTTCCTTCCTTGGTAAAGCTTTTTGCCTTGAATGTTGTTTGAAGAACCTGTCTACACCTTTGGCCACTCAATCACCCTCTCCATGAGCAAGCACAGCTACGCTCCCATCTCAGAATCTGGGACCAGGAAAAGGTTCAGCCAAGGGCAACAAGGATGATCAAAGTTATGGAAGAGTTTTGTTATGAAGAAAGAATCCTTCTTCTTAGTAAGGATTGAGTTAAATAGGTATTTTCAGCCTGGAACATAATAAACATTAATTGGGGGATAAAATCATGAATATTATGGAGGCGGTGAATAACTGGCAAAAAAAAAAAAATAAGGGGCAGAAAGAGAAAACAGCAGAGCAAAAGTGCAAAACAGGAAAAAAAAAAAAAAAGTGGTACTTCTTCACATAGTTATGATATTTCATTCCACAGGACATTATGGACAGTAAAAGTTGGAATCAGAAAGCAGCTGTGCAAATTCCTGGCAAGAAAATCTGCAGATTAAATACAAAGAAACTGTATGGGTTGTTCGTGTGAAGGTGTTGGCAGCACGAGGCTGCAGGGCGGCCTCTGTGAGGCAAGGCTGGGGCTGCCCTGTGCTGGACACAGCCGGATCCAGCCGGCTCCAACGGCCCCACTGTAGGGCACGGCTGGGCTCAGCAGCCAAGATGGCAGCAGCTTGGGAAAAATCTTATTAAGAAACAGCAAAGTGCTGCATGGCAGTGAGGAAAAAAAGCGTGAGAAACAATCCTGCAGATGCCAATGTCAGTGAAGAAGTAGAGGAGGAGGTACTCCAGGCACTGGAGGAGAGAACCCCCTGCAGCTGGGGGAGAGGACCATGCTGGAGCAGATATCATGCTGCAGCTCATGGAGGACCCCACACTGGAGCAGGTGGATATTTTCTGATGGAACTTTAGCCTGTGGAGGACCCCCACAGGAGCAGGATTGCAGCCCATGGGAAGGTTCCTCTGCTGAAGAAGGAACGGCAGTGGAAACTATTATGGACTGACAGGAAGCCTCACTCCCCATCCACCTGCATCCCTTGGGAGCAGAGGGGTCAGAAATGAAGGAGTGAAGTTGAGCCTGGGAAAAACGGGGGAATAGGGTTCAGGGAACATATATAGACAAACTGGACCAGCAACAGTTTTATTTCACAAAATCATCTGTACCTCTCGTCTTGTACACAGGCAAAAAAACTTTTTCAGTTTAACAGAGATTTTAGTCCAAGTCTGTGAATGTAGCTGTAGATGTAAACAAAAGCTCACATGCTGCTTTTACTCAGATGGGTAACCTCAATATTTGAGGTGAGATTATAGACTAAATTACTCAAGTCCTGGGAGTTTACCAGTACCTTCCAGCAATTCTTCCTGGGTTTTCAGAAGGCCCACATAACTTCTTATTATACAGTGCGAAGAAATCAACAAGAACAAAGATTTGCAGGATACACCACTGAAAGGCACACTGATACAGATGAAGTAAAGAGAGAGGAGGTACAAGATAACACAGGGATGCAGAAGTGGCTTGCACATCTTTGCTAGCCAAATTAGACTAAAGTAGAAATTCCTACAGGGAAACAAAATACTGAGACTCACTATCATGTAAGAATTATGGCTACATTAGTTCGTAAATAACATAGCAAAAGCTTTATCCTATTGACTAGATGTAATTTTCTGCCAAAACTGGAAAGCCAAAAGCTAAAGACTAATAGGGCTGATCCTGAAGATTTCAGCAAATTAAGCCAAACAGAGCTCATTTGCTTAAGACGCAGAGTGTGCAGTGACATAAGAAAAATGGCACTGAAGAGCAGGTTAAATAAAGCCAAATAATGTAAGGTTTGCATTGTAAAGGTACTTCAAGATAGCAATGTCATGCATACTTTGCAGCCCATTCTTTGAACCTGCAGGTGCATCTCGCCCTGAATGCAAATATAGTATGTAAGTAAGAACAGTAGTAATGGCTTACTAAGAAAAGAAAACACCCATTATTACAGGAGTTATGCTAAGCCAAAATTTGTGTTATTTGATTTCCAGAAAAAAAAACCAGCCAAAAACAATATAAAATATAAAAACTAAATTAAATTTTGTATACCATGTTACAGCACCTAGGCAAAAGAAAACCATCCTATTCTGCAATGTGATGGTAAGTCAAAGGATTAATGCTAATAACATAACAACAGATACTCATGAAAATATGTACATTATCAGTCTGCCCATTCCTCTCAATAAACTCCTAAAACAGCAGTCAGGAAAGCACCAGCTTGAAAAGAATGAATGGCATTTGTGCTGTGTTTCTGGCTGATAGCATAGTGCCCAGGTATTGAGACAATGACAAATTCCATTGCATGCTGCTGAGAAAGAATTATACACATTGAAGCCAATTAGGACTAGAGTTCCAGCATTTTCTAGCAACCTGCAGATCTTGCGTGTATCAGTTTTAATTGTGGATGCCTTTTGCCAGGAGTTCAGAAACAAATGATATCAACAAATTATGTGGTGTCATCTAACCTTCATCCCCCCCAGTAAGTAGGCTCACCATGATTCCAAAATCAAACAAACAATTAACATGTTGAATTTTAAGTCAATTATATCCAACTAATCTCCAATTACCTGTCTACTTTTTCTTGTTTGGTTAGGTGAAATATATAAAATGTAAAGAGCTATAGAAAAAAAAAAAAAGAATTAAGGAGCACTGAAGAGAAGTGTGCTTTTATGTTAAAGTCATTCCTGTGAACACCTGTGAACTATTGAGCTTAATTGGGCTACATCTGCTCCTCATGTTGTGAGTTCTGACTGATTATCTGTCTTTATACTGGATTACATTCTCTCTTTCTTCTTCCTTTCCATGTTTCTTTTTGGGGTACGGTTCATACAGAAAGACACACATGAGAAACGAGCAATCAGAAAAAATGCTAATTGTGTACTTCTCAAAGAGAGACATTCAAAAGGCAGACAAATTAACAAACTTAGTTGTTATGGTTTCGGTAAGAATAACCTTGGAAAGGATGTAGCCAGGGTGTCATTATACTGACCTCCCAGATATCAATAGTCATGGAGACTCAAAACCATATGCAACCAAGGAGAAGTGACAGTTTCTGTGTTAAACATGTCTGTCCCGCAATGTAAAAACAAGGCTCTCGTTACCTCCTTCACAGAAATTCCATGCATCATCACAGGGGACAGTACAAGGCCAGATCAGGTCCTGAAATACACTTATGTCTGCTCATTTCATGCAACATGAGTTATACTGACTCATTGTGGCAAAAATCCTACTGACTTCCAGGATCAGACTCTTAGTGCGTCTTTATGAGCCAGAGCAGCAGTGAATCACTATTATCTCAATGAATTTGGAAGCAGAGAAAAATAAGAGAGAGAACATCACGAGACGAATCATGAGCAAGACTGGTAAAGTTCAAGATTTCAGCCCCAAACTCCTGTATTGTTACTGTTAGTCCTGTTAAATCTTATTCTGTTCCTAGAGTTTTGCTTCTGCTCATCTCAGAACTGCTCCTTCCTGGGATTTCCTGCCTCTATCCCAATACAAATGCTTCATTCCTATTAGAGTCCCAACCCAATCTGTATTCCCAGAGCCACAAACATTTGGAGAATCAGACAACTTATGAAATGTTGGCAATTTTATTTAGAGAGGAAGATAAAGTTGCATCTGCATACACAGTTATAACCTATTAGCTTGAACACTCACGTGGTAGGTGAGAAATTCACATTCATCATCCTGCATTAGGCAGTTCATACTGATGTTCCCCATATCTGTACAAAAACTACCCTGATCAGTGGGATGCGAGCTGTACTATATGTGGTATCCCATGTTGGACACATCAGAATGATGCTATCAATTTAAACTCTCATTGCTGGTGGTCTCCCAAGAGCAAGAATAGAAAAACTCAAGGAACTTGGGGAAAAAATGAAAAAATATGTAAGAAGAAAACCAAAAGTGGAGGTTCAAATAAAGAATGAGAACTTCAAAAACAGTGTTTATATCTGTGTCCACTGAAGTTGACAAGACTATTACTACTGATACTTAATGCAGCATTGAATGTTTTTGAAAAGCCCGCTTTAGTATCATATATATTTATTTGACGAGAAGTGATAGCAAGCCCTCAGGCAGATAGCAAAAGACAGACACTACTTTATGCATTATTTAAATAGCCACATAGGAGAGAAGTGGGAAACAAAAAGCTGTTGCTCTTTCCAAATGACAGCAGATCTGCAGCCTGGAGAGAGTTCAATTTTCCCCTGACAGGAGTTCAGGGGTGGGGTAGAAATTACTCTTAAATGTCAAAATATTTTATTAGCATTTTGTTTGCAGAACATAGGTGAGTTCAGGTTATCTGGAATACAGAAAACCAAAAGCAGGGTATTCTTTTTCTGGAAACCTCAGAAGTTTTCTGACCTGTCAGCAAGATACATCTATCTGCTTAAATAAACTCTTTATTTTTCCAAATGCCACTTCTTCATTTTTTTGAGAAACCTTTGATCTAAAGTTGATTTTTAAAGACCATGTTGTCTTAGTATGTGAGCTGTAGATGTTAAGATGAGCAACAGAGTTTTAAGAACAATTTTCCAGAGCAGGAAGGTTATCGAAAGAAATGCGGTGGGCAAAAAAAGAAACCTGCAATGTGTCCAAGGCCAAATAATAATAATAATAATAATAATAATAATAATAATAATAATAATTCAGTTCAAAATAATATTTAATTATGATTTTTAATCATAAGAGCATTTCATTGTTTCTTTTAAATTCATTAATTCAAATGTGGGATAAAAAAAACATTGATGTTATGGTCAACAATACAGTAGACTGAAATGATTTTTAAAAGACATTTTCAACATGTAAAAATAACAACATTCACATCCATCCCATCCCTTTCTGCTCTTGCCAAATTGGGTCAAGGTTGTTTTTTGTACTTTTCTTTCACTTTTTTTCTAATTGCTCCAAACCTGAAAAGTTAGCTAGCATGCAACTGTGGTGGAATGAAGAAATCTGCAAAGAAAGGGTTGAACAACATTTCTGGGAAAAACTAAGTGTTTAAAATTGTACAGACCCTGTAATGGCTGGTAATATAATGTTTCCCTCTGTTTCCATCTATGGAGAAGGTCATATATGCAGTTTGTATCTCATTATTTCATTATATTCCTGACATTAATGTTGTTTGTCATAACATCTGGTTTTCCACAAGACAGAGGAAAAATACCAGAAGTCCCAATGGCTGGAAATTTCTCAAGTTAAGTATGATCTGTTCTAAAATTATAAAAGAAAGTTTTACATTTTTTTCCTGGGAAAAAAAAAAAAAAGAGTTTTAATATAATAAAATGTTCACCTTTGGGGAGGATAAGTAAAAAAAGCCAAGAAAATTACTTTTTACTTGGCTTCTGAACTGGGAAGATGCTGAAAACACTAATTAGTCATTAACGAAGCTCGATTTGTAGTCTTAATGCCTCAGAGGAAAAAAGGCTGTTAGCTGTTGTTATTATTTGTATAATTGTAGAGCTACAAGTTCCCAGTTCAGGCTCCCTTTGTACTAAAAATGGCAGTAATACATAATAATTAAAAAAAAAAAAAAAAACCCATACCCCAAATAATCTTATATCATAAAATTAGACTTCAGTAAGTGACATCAGTAAGGCAATGAAAATTACAGTAGTCAGAGCAAAGCTGTGTTTTGCAGTATTTGTCCTGAAACCAATTGCTTATATAAACACTGAATTCAGCAGTATCTCCAGACAGACCTGTGGGTTAGGTCAGTCAAAGGTCCTATGGTTTCCTTTCATTCAAACGTTTTTTGTATTCCAGCAAGTAAAAGAATCTTAAGCAAATGCAAACAACATGCTGAGTAATTACAACCTGTCATAACAAATAACTGGATCCACTCAAATTCAACAGCTTATGTAAAGGAAGAACTCCCAGCTGATTTATGCACATGAAGGAAATGTTAGTTTTATTTATTTATTTTTCTGTTATTCAGTCATGTCTCTTTTTGCAGCCTGGGTTATCATCATACAAGTTATAACTTCTGGGGATATATTTTTAGAGCTACTAGTAGAAAAATAACCCTTATGCTTGAAAAGTTTCAAACAAATAAGGAACCCTGACAAATTTGACAATCTGCATGGGAGAAAGCTGTATGGTAGAAAACAATACTAAATTGAAAAGAAAATAAAGATAGAATAGCAAAATAGGAAAAAGGTTGTACAGGTTTTCTGCAGCTGTACAAGTGAAAGCTTTCGATGAAACAAGAATTGCTTTATTCTTTATAATAAAAATGCCAATTCTGTGGTATTATGAAACTAAATAAATGCCTTTTAACTAGTGGATAAACTGTGAAATAAAAAAAAAAAAATAAGAAAAGGAGTAGCTCTTGAGATTGGAATTTGCCTTTTGACTGACTCAGTATTACATATGTTATTTTCTAAAATTATTTTAATTAAATTGGGAGTATACAGTATTGTAAAGCTGTTTGGAGATTTTCTGTCAAAATACAGTATTACCAACCCTAAGGTTCAAAAAAGTGGAGTGAAATCTGCTACCCCCCTTCCCATTGACAGATTTTTCTTAAGGCTATATTGTATATTTTTCCCTGACTAGCTTTTTCAAAATGCCCCCAGCCACCCTCAGACCATGTGGCAGCTACAGTGTTGCTGATTCTCCCAAATGTGTAAGGAGAGTTTAATATTTGCTGAGCAAGCCCTGATATGTTGCATGATGTAAAGCATCACTTAAACCATCAACTGAGAGGAACCACAAGCCAATATCCAGTATCCTAAGCCAATAACCAATATCTTAGCCTCCCCCTACCAACCTAAATGATTCTATGATTCTACATTAATTCTGCTCCTGCATCACCAATATCCATCCAAAACACCATCTCTTCTCCACCTGAGCAGTGAAATATGTACCTTAATTTCTCTGTTTTTTTTTTTTTTTCCTTTTCATTGTTTCCTCTGGAAGTTATTCACTGACGTCTTCCAAGCTAGTATTTCAGAGAAACATAAGAAGGTAGAGGACAGGCTGCTGCCATGAGGTTCTTTCTGTTCCCTCTTTCTCCTTTGTGAAAATAACATCAGACAATTTCTTTCCAGTTCACAAATTTACCTCTCAAAAGCTGAGAGGGAAAGGAAAATGTTGACTGCTCTTCCAGCAAGGTGTGGAAGCAAACAAGAATTACTGTGTTTGCCTTAAAACAATGAGTCCTGGCAATAAATTGTCAACAAATTGGTGATTTGATGTGTTCCAGATGTGTACAGGTACGATTCTCAGACCTGGTGGTGAGAAAAGAAATAACAACCATAGTAAAACGACCTCACTTTCAATGTGGACCTGTGATTGGACTTTGGCAAAGAAAGCAATTTGATTATCATATCTTTATAGAAAAGTTAATTAGTCTAATGGTGAATAATAGATATGGCACGGCATTCTGGTAAAAAGAGTAAATTAGAGTAAAGGCCAATGAGCAAAGGCTAATGGTTATCATAAAAGGAAACAGTTTAAAATAATTACAGTAAGTGCTAAAAAAAAAATGAAAATGGTAAAACATATACTTTGCATTAATTTAATTCTGTTTGGTAACATTTTCCACTGACCAGTGAATGATATTTGTGAAAAACTGCCAGTTTGACACAAAACAGTAAAACATCTCTGCATGTCATAAGTAACAAGATTGTCATTTCCTCGCTTTATGTACTTAGTATATATCACTGTAGTACTTCAGTGCATCACAAATGTTGATATATTCATCCTTATAAATTAGTCTATGAATACAGAACATACAGTTGATGGCCCAAATAAGATTGTAAGTTGGCAAATCTTGCCTGAGCTCACCAAATGTGGAAATTAAGGCAGACAGAATTATCTGCAATTTTTCTCAAACTTTTCCAATAATTTACACAAAACTAAAGTGACAAAAAGAAGATCCAACATATCTTACAAGTTCTTCTTTACAATCCTGTAGGAGGATTGTGCTAAATCATTTTAGAATAGAAAGGATTTGAACCTGACAATTCCCTTATGTTGTTTAAGTCCCCTCTCTGCTGTGCTTCTGCATGAAACATGCACTGGGTAGGGAGAAGAACAGAAGCTTGCACTGTTGATTTTGCTTTCTCAATCTAGACCATTTTTGTCTTAGCTTCTACAAAAAAGTACCTAGAATAAATCCATCTGTGTAAAAGAGACATTTTGCATGGCCCTAAATAACTTGCTTGAGATAAGCCCTGATGTTCCTCTCACTGTTATACTTCAATGACAAGGAAATCCTTCTTCTTTAATTCTGTTGAAATGTTATCTTTTATTATTATTATCATTTTATTTATTTATTTTATTTTGGTCCCTACCACAATACAGCTTGCCTCTTTTGATTTTAAACTCCTTCTTTTTACACTGGTAAATCCATTGCACAATAGAGTTGTAGAATTCACAGGATTCCAAGGGAACAACTATTCTAAAAAGAAAAACAAACAAACAAACAAAAATGAACCAAACAACAACAACAACAACAAAGCAATATTTTGGAAATATTGCAGGTTTTTCAAGTTTGCAGGATCCCCAGTCAGGAATGAGGCTAGGCCCACAATCTTAAAACAGTAGCAGAACAGTGATAACAGTAGCAGAAGTAATAATCAGAATATTTTAAAATTTTATTTATATACAAAAATATCATAAACACAGAAGAAATATTCATGTACAAAATATGGATATGGAATAGAATACAAATTTCCAGGCAGAAAAATAGAAGAGTACTGGAGCTCAGTTTTGCCGGTTGTTTTTACCACTCATAAGAGGATGATTTGGGGGCTGACTTAAGAGCTGCCTCAACTATAGAAAAAGAAAAATACTAATTGCAAACAATCAGCAAATATCTTCACAACAGGTGAATATTGTTATTAGGGGCAAATACTATATATAAACACATTGCTTACATCTAATCTGGCATACTAGCTAATAGCGACTAGAAATAATTATAAACTGAGATGCTTGCGGATAGAGAGTGACCTCATTAATCACTGTGATGGAGATACTGGTAGCTCCCTGCAGTGAGTCATTATAGAAGTGCATCAAATAACAAACAATGACAGCTAGCTAGTCGTGAGTGAAGTCTGACAGATGGTCAATAAATTCAAAACTGGCACATTTTTGTAACTAAAAGGTAGGTCTGAAGGCTTTTGGGGTTCTGACAATCCTTATCCAGGGCACCAAATCTGGGTCATAAAAGTCAACATCCGGTTCAAGCCCTCTGAATGTAAAGGAAAGGATAAAAAAATGAATCCTCTAAAGAGCAATCAAACTGCAATATGCCCAAGTTTCAAAATACCATTGACACTTACTAGTTTACTACTGTTAGGAATGCTGCATTGTTTCTAGTCTGCCACCACACCATGCTGTGCACCACCACAACACATTTTATGCTAATGTGATGAGACATCACACAGTTTGAGATGATGTGGAACAACACAGTGGTGAAAACTTATGGACCAACGTAATTACTTTCAGATAAGAATTATTAACTCAGCTGGCAGAACTCTGATCTAAATGTGCATGATCTGAGGATAAATAAATAGATTAGGTAGATTTACTGAGAACAATTTGCAAGAATGGATATTCCATTGTGTCTGACTCTGCACACAGCTCTATTTAAAGTGCTTCTCCCTATACAATAGTACATACATGTATTAATCTCCCTCTTGCCCTTTTCAAGACTTCTGTCTTTTATTAATATTTGCTTGTTTTCCTGTTTTGCCCTTTATAATTAATTAAAATAAACATGTTGGGGTGTGTTTGTTTTTTTAAGTAGCTGAATTGGCTAACATTGTGTTAATGAAATAACTCTCTTTGGAAGGCGCATTATTGAAGGAGTAATCACAAAACTGGTAATTAAAAATAGATGCCTCAGTCCTCAGCAGGAGTAAAGCAGTTTTAAACTCTGGAACAGAGCCGGTTTCCTCTTCTGCAGGATGGTCCCTGGAGTCCTCATGACCCGTTTATTGAGGAAGTTACACTGGACCAGGGAAATATAGCAAAAGAATAATTGCAATATGTGCTTGCAAATAACAGCACTTTGCCAACTAATTTGGCTTATAGTTCATGCAGGCATTGAAGAAAGCAAGATTTTATTCAAAAACCAACTACACAGAGAAGATTTGTGCAGGCACAAATATGCAAGAGAATAAAAAAAATATAGGTGCTGTGCTTTCAAAATCTAACTAAAGGAAAGGGAAGGATATATAAGCAAAGGAAGCCAAAGTAAACAATGAGCAGTAGTAGCGGAAGATAGAAGTCACGGAGTGAAGTGTTACCACCACAAGAATTCAAGAGGGCCCCATATCCTGGAAGACACTGAGGACCAAGGATGCATCTGCTAAATCTGCTGATTGCCTGAACACAGCTAAGCACTGACAGAATAGATGACCTTTCGGTTTCATTTGGTTTGGAATACTTAACAGAGCAGTAAGATGTTGTTCTCTAAAAGCCTAAAGAAGAGACCTGGCACTAACGCATTCAGTACAAGACAAAGACCATTGTGCACATCTATGCTGTTAAAATAGAAAATAGCTGGTGACAGCACGACACTAAGTGAAAAGCAGAGTATTCAATCCATACCCTTCTTTGGCAGATATATAAAAGTGATCTATTGTTTACAGGTGGGAGAAATAACACAGCAGCTTCCTAAGGACTCTGGTGTTCCGTTCCAGATACAGAAAAAAGCGGATGAACAAAACACCCATTTAGGTTCAACTTTGTTATTAGAAATATGCTTAGTATGAATTGCTTGGTGTGAATATGACAAGAGAAAATTGAATGAATGCAAAACAACCAATAAATCTGCTTATGAGTTTCATCAGACATTTTCTAAATCTGGGATCCATAGAAAAGGATGTCCTGTGTTGGGCTAAGGGAAGTCAAGAAAATATTTCAAATATCCTACAATTTCCCATGCCTGTATATTTCCTCTATGTCGTTCTCTATGCTCAAAGATCAATCTGCTTTAAGCAGTCTTAATAACAAGAATCAAAACTGCAGTTTTTTTCTTCAGGCACAATAGTTTAGAAAGCATATTCATCCCATCAAGACCAAACACATTTCTATGTAACATAGGTAACCATTCAGAAAATTATTAATAACTTGTAGCAAACTGTTCAGAAACAATTGATAAGCAGCAATCTGTCCAAGCAAATGATTCATTCACCAATTATGAGTAATAACTAATCAGTGAAAATTACAACTTGAACTAGGACAATCCAAAATCAGATAACAGAATAAATTCACTGAAACCATAAATGTAAGTAGTGAACCAAAACCAGAACCAGATCTCCTGACAACCACTTATCACCCATTGTCACTAGCCTTCCCTGATTTCCAAAACAAAGAGCCCTTCAAATGTATCTGCTTTTGAAAACCACTTCCTTGCTTTGCATTGTATCTTTTTTTTTTCTTTTTTCCATTTCTTTCATTTGTGAAAGGTTTCAGTAAAACCTACTTGTTATTTTAAAGGAAGCAATATTTCAAAGCCAGAATAGACTAACTGAAAGAAAATTAAGTTGCTTTTTTTTTTTTTTGCTCATTAACTCTAGACTTTTTTTTCTTAAAACAGCTATTTCAAAAAAAAAAAAAGTCATCTTTCCCCTTCTTATCACCTACTCTAAGCCAGTAATATTTTCATAGGCTGTATTGCAAAACAACTGTAAATGATAGAGTGGTTAAGGATTTCTTCAAGCAGATTGTTATGAAAATGAGTTGACCCTATCCCCTTTTGTCAATAAAATAGGATATTACCAAAAGGCAGCCTTTGCAATCACATCTGAATTGGTTTTCAGGCTTCACAGAAAGGTCGATTCAAACAGTGACAAACATCACCTTGGTAGGCACCACTGCCTACCTCCAATTTGGAAAAGCTTTTATTAGCTCACATTCAAGCTGAGGGTCAGCTTTCAGTGTTCTTTTCTGAGAGACTGAGGCATGAAAGCTCTTGAAATCTCCATTTACTTAATGAAAATAATATTACTCAATGAATGATAATCAAGTGATGTTTTCATTATGCCAAGTAATTTTCTGCTGGTATTTCGATTCTCCTTAGCAACACGTATCTGCAAGGGTTGCAACCTATAGGCTTTTTACAGTAACTGTCTCTCACTCCTGCAAAGGACAACTTCATCAGTATGTGAGGGTTAGTCATTTGAATGTACTGAGGTAGAGCTGACTTTGTTGCTCTGCTCCTAAACAGAAATTTATTTGTCATTTTCTTTTTTGTCATTTATTTCTGGAAAGCACTACTTTTGTTACAGCCACTGTAAAGGAACTGAGCTTTTCCAACGGAGTAGCTATACAGCTGAAAGTGAGCCCCACTGTCAGGGAGGGACATGAGTGGTATTCTCTGCCAGGCAAGGGCAGCAGGGAGCCCGGAGCAAGCAGGCCAAGAAGGGAGGCAGACCCTGAGCAAGGCTAGCAGAGCAAGTGCCATGGCAGAAACCAAGTCTAGCAGCCAGGCAAGCTCACAGCGATGCGGCCAATCCAGTGATTCGAGTCAGTGGGACGCAACCAGGATCAGTGGGGTGTACGGCCAGAAACAGGCAGCAATACAGCCCAGGCAAGAACCATGCTTGAGTGCCTCAGCTCAAATGCCATTCCCAAGCAAAGGGAGACTGGGACACAGCTCTTTTTCCATCAGTCTGACCTATAGTCACAGCTGTGCCATATCAGGGCTGGCCAGGGGCCCTCCTTTTAGATATCTTTTAGATATCTTTTAGAAAGATATCCATTATCTGGAACACTCAGATGCAATGCATTAGGACCAAAGGAAGGTTATAAGAGATCCTGGGGATGGAAATAGATATTTCTGTCATAAAGAGAAAGACAAATAGATTCACAGAGCTAGAGGACACATAAACAAAGCAGAGGATTTGGAGTAATGTGTGTGACCAAGTATTGTTGAAAAAAACAACACTGCAAACAAAACAGGACATTTCATGTTTTTTTTTCTTATTGATTTTACTGAAAAGAAGTTTTTCAGTTCAGCTCATTAAAGCCATTCTGAAGCCAAGAGCTTACTTTCATGCATAGGACTTAATAAATAAGATTTAGTCATGATCGCAAGTACTTTTTTAGCACTTCCTATATTTGTGGAAACTATTTTTTGTGGTAAAAAAATATTACTGGAGGAACTTACAAATCATTAATGAATTTGAATAGTGTTTAGCTAATAGTTTTACCCTAGAAAACCTAAAACAAATTTTAAAATGAGAAAAAGACAAAATATTTAAACTTATTTGTTTCTGTTTTCTTTTTTTCTTTTGGAATTTGAAAATTCATTCAAAAATATTGCTAGATCTAATCTTTTAAATAAATGCCAAGGAAATTTAAAAATTAATTTAAACCAACAGCAATCTTTTGTTCAGAATGACATCATTTTTTCATATTTTTAGTTTTGCAAGGAGCATAGAAGATTGTCTCATACTTTTCTCTGGAATTTTAAGTTCAGCTAAAACAAATCACTTATTCACAAAACTCTAGTTAAGATATAAAAGTACTTCATGAACACTATTAAGTAAGTTTCAGTGTCTATAAAATCTTAACATCATTCTGTTTCACAGAATGTTTTACAGTTTTAGTCTGAAGAAACAAAAGATTATGAAGTGCTAGGTATACTAGCAGACTAAGATTCCCTTGTGAATTCAGGAACTTGTATAAGCCTTCTGACTTTTCCAGTGTATTTAAGTTCTGGAAACATTTTGCAAATTATATTAGTGCTAATCCACTCTGGGATAACAAGATATAATAGAATATGAAGAGATGCAATTATGGTTTTCTGTGTACGATTCAATAATTCCAAAATGCAAGTACATCTTTTAAAGACTTAGATATGCCTTACTCCAATAGCTTTAGAGTTATTTATGAACATAGAAATGTGCCATAATATAGGGCACAGCAACACCACTGATAGCAGTGTAATATAAATGTCTCAGTATCAAAGAAAATAATTAATGTAAACTTGTTCATTTTTTCAAAGAAGCCAGGGGAGCCTAAGAAGCAACTTTCAGGTCCATGAGAAAACTACTTCAAGTATATAAGCTGATTTACTTAAAGCTTGCTTGGGTGCCTTTACATTACAGTAAAGTCTGCAACGTGAACATATCCACATACAAGGACTGTTTGGCTGGGCTGAATAAAAATTATTAGATCAGGTTAGGATTGGATTATGTTTATCAGGATAAAGGTATAGCAAATTAGTAGCAGGCATATCACAGAAGGCTCAATAAAATCTGTGAAAGGGTCAAAAGAATGTGGTGACGTGCATTGTTTATTTTAGGCAAGGAGACTAAGAAACATAATAAACACATACATCATTTGGAGCGTTGGTCCAGGTTTCACAGGTTTTTCTGGCTCATTGCACTCCATCTTGGGAGATTCATGTTCAAAATTATATATGCTACTTCTTCCAGAAATAGTCGCAACAAATCCAGAAGTCAAAGGCTTAGGGTAACTAATATGACTGAGACTCCTAATAGGAAAACTCAAATGAACTTTGTCAAGGAATTGGATTAATTAGTTAATGGGTTAATTAGTTAATACTATACACCAGGGTAGGTATTATTAATGGAAGTATGGGTGATATGCCTTAGGGATGTGTAATAATTGATAATAAATGTACACAAGAAATGTGCTTTTGTAACGGTAGAAAATAATAGCTGGCAGTAAAGGTAACTCGATGAAAATGCTGTCAGTAGTGCTGTATTACCGCCTGTGTTGCCACCATTAGTGCACGCTAGCCCTGTCAGCAACTGCTTGATGCAGGAAGCCAGCCAGACCGTTTTGGCCAATCTCTGCTCATCACAGTGCAATGTAATTTGGGAACTACCATATGGCAATAAACATGGCTGCACAGATAGAGTACAGCCCCTTTATCACAATGTTATTAGGAGCTAAGAACATTATGTGACAAAAAGAAAGCAGACTGTTCAGGGTCGCCTTGCTGCTGCCTACATATATGAAATATGTAAGCATAATGTTTTGCTTTGCAACCTCAAAGAGATAAGTATCTTTTCTGAACTGAATAAACAAATATTTCATTACAGCAGTGAGTTTTAATACACAAATCCTTCCATGTGTATGGTTAAATAACTGATATGAGTCTGAGGAATAAAGCTGAACTGCTTACAGGCTACACAAAAGATTACAGACAGAGTTTCTTACGTAGTTAGATTGGCCACATTTTCTTTCACAGAAGAGATTGCTTCCACCATTCTCATGTATTTGGGAAAACTGAAGAACTTAGGTTGAAGTCTTTAAAGCAGAAATATTTAAAACTTGATAGAATCTGATGTGTGTGCTACTCATATTTTTTTCTGTTGTGCACATCTGTCAGGAAGCTACAGTGTGCCTCTAATAACATCAACTAGCCTCTGTTTTCTCTTGTCTTTCAGTATTACGCTTAAAGTACAGCTACCTGCTGAGACAATAAACATGACTTCCCATGACTTTTCAGTAAATGAAGCTCACTTCTGAGGCCCCAGGGTACAGTCAATCTAAAATATAGATATGAGGGCTGGAATTAGAAATTTCATGATCAGCCAAGTGTACTTATAGCAGCTACATTTTGAAGGGGCATTCTTTCATCTATTAATTATATTCCACTTCCCCCTCTCACCAATACTAGCGAGTCATCATTTTACATATTTAATGGAACATGACTAAAAATACATCAGAAAATTAATCAGTATTCGTACTGTACCAAGGAATTTTCAGAGTTTCCGTTTATTTCTTTCAGACAGGCAGCTACTTCTTGGAAAATCTAGAAACAAAAGGAAAGAACTTACAAAAAAAAAAATTATTATGACAAGATAGCTGCAGGATATAACAGAAAATCAGTGTTCACTGCACAGCACAGTTCAATATAGAAAGTCATTTCCCAATCTTTTTCTGTATCTTCGTCTGCCTACTTTCTTGCATGTCATATATCACAATAAAGATTTTGCAAAGTAGATTGCATAGTGACACTGCCAACCTCCCTAGGCCTCATCTTTGAAGTTAAAAGGATATAGAAATGAAAAGGGAGAAGTATGCAGATTTGTTATAGTGGGACGTTAATTTTCTTGATCTCTCAAAATAAAGAAAACAAAAAAGTAAATTCAAGCAAAGAGTATACTGAGAATAGAGTATACTATAAGGAAAACTTACTCTTCTACTGCAGTTTTCATTCTTGGTATATCAAAACTTAAGCATGTATTAAAGGAAGGTGATGTCCTACCCATGTGAAAGGACATTATTTTAAAGTATATTTTCAAATGTGGATCTTGATTGGTAATTAGCATGACAAAAGAAACAAACAAACAAAAAGATTTGCTTGTTTACTTACAGAGAGTTTTTGATCCTTAAAGCCTCACTCATCTGCAATGAGGAAAGTAGGATTTGCAACTGCCTGTATTGGAATTAAGGCTTATGGAACATGAAAAACTTCAGGATCTTGCCCTTGTTGGACTCTGTGTTTTAGACAACAAAGGTAGGACTGAATATTTTCAATAGAAAAGAAGCTGTGTTTTGGGATATGTTTTGAAAATTGTCTAGAAGTGAGAGAAGATTTTGCTCTTCCATCTCAGAAAAGAAATGGATAGGCTAGGCTAGGCTAGGCTAGGCTAGTCTAGGATAAGACTGAAGGGAAGGTGCTTGAAAAGGATACAAAAGCTGCATATTCAGCCTGGTAGCTAGAAGGAAATAGACCGTGAGACAAGATGTGAGAGAATGCGCGTTCTAATTTAGTTTTAAAACCAATGACAGTTAAAGAAAATGTGCAGAAAATGAAGAATTCTCTGATTTACTAAAAGAGCATGATCTCAAGATTTGCAATTATCCTGGAAGGTATGACCCCAATCCAGTGACTGGCAAGAAAAGTTATGCACTGAATGCTTGCAAGGTAATATTTTTGCTAAATCTATGCATCTGCTGTGAAACCCTCTTAAACCAGTCAGTCTGTCTTTAACTTACCTACCATCTAATCCTGAAGAGTTGAATCATTCCCTAAATGCACTTTTTTTTTTTCCTGTCTAAAGCAATAGATATGAGACAAAGACTAAAGATTTCAAAAGTATCTAATTTATCAGAAATCTGCAAAAGAACTAACCATATAATGACATTATTTGGAGAAGAAACTGGAGCTTCACCTTGCTAAGTTCACTAATCCTACCATGTAGTACTAAATAGTTGCCCCCTCTTGCTTTCTCTAACCTTATGAATCCTTAATTACTCCATGCAAAGTGCAACAGCTTCAAAAGCAAGAAGTCAGAACCTTGCCCAAGAAACCTCATGAGCTTGGTGATGACGTATGCAAAGGAGAGATGCTTATATTATCAAAATCTCCTAACCAAGGAAGAGCCAGAACTTGAGTCACCTGCTTTCTAGGTGAGTGTCTTGGATATCTGCTCAGCTGATGGGAAAAAGAGATAAGTGATCACTCACTATATAGCACTATTTTATGAGAATGTGCAGGTGCATACCTCCAGAACAAAGCCACTTCAAGCCAAAGTAAAAGAAGTTATATCTATGATTTTAGACACAGCCCTTTGTAACAAATAATTTTAGGAAGGTATTTCTCAGGGATCATGGGACTCCTCAGAAATCATCTCAGATTTATGGGACTCATTTCCAAAACCACTAGAATTTTTCACAAGTGCTGCTGCCTCTAGATTACATCCTGAAGTATTTTACCTACAACAAAGCACACAAAACCAAGAAATATACTGGGCTGATACAGAAAAATGAAACAGCAGGTGACAAGTCTTTTAAAGTTTTTAAGGTGTCTGGAAAATGCCACTATGATCACAGTAAAGAACAAAAGAAATATTGGTAAACTTCAGGTTGCATAGAAACCCAACGGGGTATTTCACAGACACACAGAAAGGTTCATTGATCTGTTTCTGGAATCTGTGTATCTTAACTGTTCTGGGATGTGCCAAAATGACAGAGCTTTACTTCCACACTTGAGGACAGTGCTCATTGGAAACCAGGATACAAATAATACTCTAGACTATGCTAATTTATACCCTTTTCAGGTATCAGCATGTAAAATATTTGATAAGAAGATGATTATCATATAAATTATATTGCCATTATTATTATTACAGGCTCAAATAACGTAGGTTTTTAATGTTTATGATGTAAATTTCCACCAAAAAGAGGCTTTTCTTTATGGGAACCCTACTGCATTATTTCATATATTGCTAAAATTTATTACAATAATATACCACAAGCTTGCTTTTTAATAGGGATAATTAAACAAAATGTCAATCTAGTTATCTATTCCTAAATTGTTTTGAGGATAATCACTAGGAAAGTTACATGTCTAAAGTAGGTTGCATAGAATGATTTTACATAGAAAACAAAGCAATATATTATGGAACATGATTGTTCAGTTTGTCCACTTAAGCATGTAGCACAAAACTCACACTATTATCACAGAACAGTTGAATGCATAAAAGCATTACTTCTGCCCTAGCAAGTAAGGGTCATTGTTCAATTTTCTATTTTTTTTTTCTCCTGTTACATTTCAGTGACCCCTTCCTCCTCTCTTTAACATTCAACAGTATCATGCTTTCTCCATAATCTCTCATATCTCTACACACACCTAAAATAGTACTGCAAAGGAAACTGGAAAACAGAAACAGAAAAGCTGAAGTAATGTTTCCAGTCTGCCAAACATTTATATTATCAAGATTGTTGCATGAGACTAATTCACCTGTACATTTTATTGATTAGAAAAGATATTAATTTGTGTAAATCTGAGAGATTTATGTTCAAAAATTTTTATTTTATTTTGGCAAGTTAAGTCTATGAGGATTTGTGGCCAGAATTTTTTTATATTAACCCAAAATATCAATGCAAACTTCTGGTGAAACTCCCAAGCTTTAGGTGATATTCACCCTAAAACATATATTCTTCTATGACCCCTCCAGGTTGATAAATATGGTGTATGTTACCTTTTTATTATTATTATTATTGTTTTATTTATTATTATTATTTTTTACTTTGTTGTTATTTTTGTTAGAAAAGTTTCCTTGGTCTTTGTTTCAAAGTCTATTTAAATAATCACTATATTGACCTCCATAAATGTTAAGAGAAAGAGCAAATACATAATTGCTTGTCACTTCTGTACACTTTACAAACTACAAACCCACATCACTTAAGTGGATGAGACAGAGGTTAAGTCTGAGATGCTTTAGTGAGTTATATGGGCTTCCAAAGTGCTAACACTTGGCACTAGCTGAGATTTAACTGTGACCTACTGGTATGAATATTGACATTTACCAAATAAAACTGCCTGTGTGAGAATACTAAAAAAAAATAAAAATAAAAAATTTACAGGCCAAAGACCCAAAGACCAACAAGCCCTAGTAGGAGCAAAAGAAGAAAATTTAATTTTTTTTTTTTTTTTTTTTTTAATATGAAGGTACAATCTGGCATTACACAGACCTAGAGAAGTGAGAATCCGGGCTGGTCAAAATAACCCAGTGCTCAAGAAGTTTGGGACACAGCAGTTGTAAAAAAAGTGATAGGATTTAGACTTTAAGCAAGAGTCCAAATGAATCTAACTTGAAGTGGCTATGTCCTTGGGAAATTTGAACAACTGGTGATATAAGCATGAACTATAAAGTAGACATAAAAAATAAAATAATTTCCTTGGCTGTTTTTTCCAACAAATGCGGGAAACATAGACGTTTGGATTGCAGGCCATGAAGTACAAAATTGACGTTTCAATTAAGTAAACACAATAAAAATTAGGTCTCATTACTGACACCCTCCAGTAAGGCAGAGTTTTTCCTGCCTATTCCTGAGATAAAAAAAAACTAATGGTACCTCAAAAAGATTCAGCAAAACTCTTACTTATCCTTCAGAAGTGCCTCTGTCTCTCTCCAGTGAGCAGCAGAAGCCAGGGCTTTTAACTGGAGCTTCATGCCCAATTACATGGTGCTGCTCCCTTGGCGTCAAGGGATCCTGCCTAGAGCCTGTCCTTTGAAGCACTCTCTTTGAATTACTGTATTTGAAATACCAAATGCATCAGTTGGCACACCTAAATGAGCATATAATTAATTAATTAGTCATAATTTAGCACCAATTGTGTATTATTTTTTTTTTAATATATCATATATGTTGCCTTTGGCTAATATGCTCAAGGTCCTCTGCTATGAATAGAAGTCATGACCAGCGGCATTTAATGGACACTTGCTAAACAGTTATGTGTGTATGAATCAGAGCTGCTTTTCACTCACATATTGCCATCCAAATGAGGCATACTTCTGTGTGCAAAGGCAGGTTTCATGGCTAAAATTTTATTATGGCTATTTCTTATAAAATTTCATTTTGCAAACTGCTCTTAAAATCATTTAAATACCCATTAACTATCAGTGCAGTACATAAATTAGAAAATTGCTGAAAACACTCAGTTCAATGAAGGTTTCACTATGGTCTTGAAAAGTGTTTCTAGTTAATCATCCAATCATATTGCATTGCTTACTTTGTGTGGCTGGTTGCTTATTAATAAAGAAAAGAAATGAAGCCATTAAGGGACCTCTTTGGCATACCCATGTTAATTATCCTCACATATGAGTATTTATTTACATAGGTACTTTGATGTTTTTCATATGACTTGCAAGTACTATGTTAGTGAACTTGATCATCTTTTCACTAAAGATATTATAATTCCTGATCATTTTCCCAGTTTTAGAATACAAATTTCTTGCCACTGGACCTTGCTTATACTGAAAGAAAAAAAGATCTAAAAATGCACTTTTCTGATTTTCTGTTGACAAAAGCAACAGTTTTTGCAAATAATCTTGAAGGAACATGAAAATCAAATTTTCTTTAATTGTCAAGGATTGCTTGAGATCATTTATTTGAAGACTGGTTGCATTCAAATAACTTGGAAAATGAGGGATTTTTACATGAGGTAATGAAAAAGCATAACAAATAGCAGGTGCTGCCAGCAGAATGGCATAGACGTTACAGCCTAAAAAAAGTACTACATGTTTTGTGGACTGGAAAGCAGGTTGCCATGCTGTCAATTCCATCAACAAAATGAACAGAAACCCTAGGCACTTTCTACCTTGTAATCTTCAGTTTTTAAAAGAAGCCCCTCTAGGTTTTCAGGGTTAAATCCTTTGTCAGCAACAGATTATAAATATACCTCAGCCACCAGAGAATTCTTTAAGGAATATACACTTTCCTGTTCAGAAGGGGATGCAACCAACCTCCATATAACAACAGTCACATGCACTGTTGTTACTATATAGCTGAAGATACATTTCTGGCTTTTGATGCCAAGCTACTATGTAGAGGTATGCAGAGGGGTGAGAACATAAGCATGTACTTCAGTGATCTGAAACAAAGGATGTTGCCCTAGGAGCAGCAGAAATGCAAGATTCTACCTCCCTATAGCCCTCACATTTTTGCCAAGATTATAGGCAGAATTAGTGGATAAAAGCGAACACACTAGATAATAAAAGAAATCCTCCCTACAGTTTTCTTTTGCCTGAAGGATGAATTGCTCCAGTGCATGGCCTCCCTGCCTTTCATGATGAGGTCAAGAAACTTGCTGTCACTACCACTGTTATGATTAATGATCTGACTGGTAGTGACAGTAATCAAACCATAGTCTCTGGAGTACAGCTTGACTGCGCTAGTATCCCAGTAGGTTGAGTCACTGTACTGGCAGGAGATCTGTCTGCTTCTGCTACAGGCATACTCTTGTGTCCTTCTCGAAGCAAAATTTCATGAAAGTACAGGCAAAATCGGAATGAGTCATGACTGCTAAGAAGGATAAGACATTAAATTATTTTTTTAAAAACCAAATGAAAAAAATAACCCTTTGTAACAATTGGAAAAATACTGCATAATGAATAATTAAACTATTAATAATATAATCCTCTTAAAAACATGGAACTACTAGTCAAGAAGATTAAGTGTATAAAAGCTTCCAGTGCAATGAAAATGCTATAAGGGAAGAAGCTGAGTTTCCTACTGCCTTTCTCCCTTCTTTTTTTTTTTTNTTCAGCACATTCACTTTAATTAAATTTTAATAAATGTTCAGTAGTTGAACATACAAAAATAGCTGTATGCAAGGATTAGTAGGTAAAAGGTTAGTATAAAAGTATCACATTAGATAAACAATGGTACGGATTAAGGGGTTAACCGTTGAAACTGGGACGATGACAAAGTCCACTGAAAAACAGAAGGTGAAGACAGAATGGAGGAAAAAAAGAGATGACAGTTGAAAAGAAAGAGACTGATAAGGTTATACAAAAATAACAATGGAAAAATCTATTAAAGCTTGCTATATTCTCAGAAAACATTTTCAACTTCCATCTGGTTAAATGCTGTCTAAATTAATTCTTTGAGCCACACAGAAGATACAGTACTAGAAATAGAAAGTACTTATAATATTCTTGTATCTAGTTAACAAGTCAACTCCTGTTTTCTATTTTTAAATATTTGAAGTTGTCTCTCCAGGCTTATCCCATGGCATGAGATCGTGCTGCCATGAGGGAGGCTAGGGTGGAAAGTAACAATGAACAATGGCATCGGCAAGTGAAAATGGAGCACATGCAGAAAATGATACTTTATTTGTCGAGAGAACAAGCAACAGATTACCAGAGGCAGCCTAGCAGGCTTCGGGCTTCCCAGGCTGTCCAGGAATAACTTTCAGTTCTGTTTTGCATGGCACAATTTAAACCTTTAATACTTGTAGTCAGCCACAGATGCAAGTCACTGGTCTGACAGGTGAACTTCTCAGTTGCTTTGGGAGGGAGTCCAGTTGGTTGTATGGAAGAGCTGAGGGAGCTGGATTAGGCAAAGCAATGGATTTTATTTGTGGGAATATATCTGTTTTGCCATGTTCTGACATACTGGCCTTCAGGATAGATGGTGTGGTCTTTATGCAAAAGAGTGGCCAATGTGGTAAAAAGTCCATAAACTGTGTAACTACTAATCAGCAAGCTGTGACCCTGATCATTTTCCTTGACAGAACCAATTAGCTGTCCATTACTGTATTTATTATGATTTATTTATTTATTATGACCAAAACCAAACAAACAAACAAACAACAGCAACAACAACAACAAAAACTCACAGTTCTTGCCAAGGCTTGAACATAAATAAATAAATAAATAAAGGTATACCAAAAGGTATACGGAAATCTCTAGGTGAAACACTGTCCTTCAAAGACAGTCAAGTTCCAATAACCAGTCCAGTACAAGAAGAGCTACAAAACAAAAAAGTTGATAGCTTTTACTATCACTAAAAATGTGTGTGAGATAGATTTCACTCTAATTAAGCTCTTTTATTACAGTTCAGAAAATAATTTTGTTCCCTCTCATAGTGTTTTACTTGCACAATCATCTAACAGATAGACATTGACTAGCTTGTCATAGAAGGGAAGAATGTACGTTTCACTTGAAATTAATCTAATCAGTAAAACATTCATGGAAAAGGACTGAACCACATTTATTTGCAGCTGAGCACTAGCTCAGAGAACTACATTTTATATGACCTTCCAAAGTCTACTGCTCTGCTGCTTAGCCCTTTTTGGGATGGAAGAGAGACTGGTTATTTTGTTTTGTTCTTAGCTTTAACTAAGGCATGTAGAAGAAGATGTGCAAAGTCAAGTATTTAGTTAGCTTAGATAAAATGTGGATGGGGAGGGGAGTGAAGGCAAGAGCAATAATAAGCTTTAATATGGATATGAAAATAGCCTTCATAAAACAAGGATAAACAACATTGCAGTCTAATTTACCCTCACATAAAATGCAAAATAGAACTCTGTATGCAATAAAACATTAGTATCTTTATTGCCAGCATAATCTTAACTAATCTTTTCTTACATTATTTCTATAGTTACAGTAATTCATCTGCATGAAATTTGACTGAATAAGGTTAGCCTTGCAATTGAAACCACACTGATTTCCCCCTTCTTTTTATTCTCAAAATCCTTCATTAGTATTTGCATATGCTCCTAAGTCAGTTCCAGGCAGGTTCAGCCTCTAGCCTCCTCAGAATGTCAGCAGCCCAAAACAGTTTTCTTCTGAACATCCCCTTCCTTTGTAATACATAAATACAATCTTCTGGGGCTCTGTAATTATCCAAAATGAGCTTTACTGTTGCAAATTACTTCAGGACCCCTATGATTTATCTGTCGTAAACACACTTTATAATATTTATATTCCTATTAGAACCTCCACTAATAATGAACTGACAGTACATAAATATTTACATGATAGTACATGGACAAATGCTTGATGCCCTTATATTAGTTAAATTTCTTGTTCTCCCTATCATATTTGGAAAAAACTAAACCTTGGCAATTTGCCGTGTTCACAAAAATACCTTTGAAAATGGCTCAGAACATTAACAGAGCTTCACACTTGCCACACTTTTCTTTAAAAGAATGGCATTCCTTCATACTTATGCAGTCTGGGTTATTGCTTCTTCACATTATGCATCATTACTCTGAGTAGGTGTCTTATCAGCAGCTCCAGTTGTTGTGGAGACGATTGGAATTAAGCACTGGAAGCTTTTTATTTATCTTACATGCTTTATTCCTACAAGATTTTCAGCATATAAGCTTCTTTGTTCAGCTCAGAATTGGATACATTGCCAGGCATTGTAAAATTTACATCTTTCTTTTTTTGTATTTGTTCCTAAATTGGATTGAAAACAAAGTATAGCTTTAATTAAAGCTCTGCTTGACAATAGACAATTTTTCCATGCAGTGGAATTTCTGATCAGTTGTGAGGATTTTGCAAAAGCCTAATAGGTGACATTCACCACTAAGCCCCAAGTATAACTGCAATATAGTTACCTGTGCTAAGTGCCCGACTGACAATATTCACACAAAGAAAACTGTAATAATGCTGTTGAAGTACTTACTTAGCCAACAAAAGCCATGGAATTTAAATTGAAGGTTACTTTAAACTGCATATGATATGTAATAACTCACAAGTTCAAAGGATAAATATAGAGGTTTAGAGAACAGAAAGGGAAGAAGGCAATAGAGGGAAGGAAGGAAGGAAGGAAGGAAGGAAGGAAGGAAGGAAGGAAGGAAGGAAGGAGAGAGAGAGAAGGGAGGAAAGAAGGGAGGGAGGGAGATCTAGACTCTGCCATTTTTCCTGAAATATATTTTGCATATCAGAGACACTCACAAAGTTTGAGAGCACATAAGAAAAAAGGCAACCTTTCTATCAAGGCTACACTATTACAATGTAGATGACAAAAGGATGAAAAACAAACAACAACAACAAAAAAAACAGCCAAACTTACTTGTTAGATGCATGCATTGTTTGGAAAATAAATAAATAAATAAAATGTCTGTTAAAAGCTGTTCAACAGATGTTCCCATTCCAAAGACTAACTGAGGCTTCTTTCCTTCCTTTCACCAATACTTGTCAGAAGGTGTCTGTAGTTCAAACACAAATTAGCTGTTGCCTGACAAAACTGAATTTATTTGTTTCTTGAAGTAATTCCCAACAATATTGTAGTTTCTCTGGAGGTTTTAATATGTGAGAAAAGTATAGACACTCCCTAGTCCCCATTGAACAAAGGACCAATGATTACAGTTTTCATGAGGGCTTTTGGGAAGATCTAAAGCATTTGTACAACATGCTTCATTTGTAGTGTTTACATGTCAGTAACCTGGTTGATTTGCTTTGAAGAGCTGAGCAATAGGCTCTCCCTATTTGGGAGGAGACTTAGAGTGGATGTAGATCAGCCAGGATTCCCTGCTGGGCTGGGGGAGAGAGAATATGAAAGAAATTACCCAACCAAGTATTACTACAAATTGGCTAATTTCTAAGTACACTGAATTATATTGCCATACCTGTCAAAGAAAATGTACCCTGCAAGATGACTCAGCTTCCTGCAAAGGCTGTGAGTCCTTCACGTGATAAAATAGAAAATGATGGCAAAAAAAAAAAGGGAAAGGTACTGAAATAAAATCTTCCACAAAAGGTAATGAGTTGATATAGGAGCCCATGACAACAGTGTATGCAGGAAAAGAAGAGTAAGATAATTTTTGAAGTATGGAGAGTTTTTCTGGTCTGTAAAAATTGCCTGATGCTATCTTTTTAACTGGGTTATATCAAGAGTTGGTGCAGATGCTATAGTAAAAAGGAACATTAGCATGCTGCTGTACTAAATGGATGGGCTGCTCAACAGAGACATAGCCCCACTAAAAAGCATGTCAGTGTCCAGAGTGCTGGACTGCACAGACAGCACTGCAAGACTGATGGACAGGATGTCTTGTATTCTCTTTCACTATTTTGATGTAAATTTAATGTATTTTAGCCCTTCATCTGTTTTACCAAAAATAAATAAATAAATAATGTCAACTTTATGCAAGTAAAATTAACTAAGATGTAAGAAATAAGGAGTCAACACAGTTTTACTAGAGCTTTTCATCCCAGAAAAGCCCCAGAATTATTATGCAGCAAAGCAATAATACAACTTGGGAATTTCATTTTCACTTAGCCACAGTACAAACAAAACCAATGGTACCTCCAAAAATCAGAAATACCTTCTAAGAAAGCACAAAAGGTCTACGGTTATTTGCATTATTTTTTATCATAAAAATATTTATAACTTGCTCTGTAACTAAAGTGTATCACTTTTACAATACTATCTTCATTTCTCTAAATGATTCGGGGTTTTTGTCTCTTCTCCAAAACACTCCTTCTTCCAACCATTTATTCTGCTATATTTAGCATAACTCTAAATGTAGAAAAAGAGATTTATGGAAGACTAGCAGATATCATACTGTTTAAGTTTCATGGTCTGTTCACACAGAACACCTTATCTTTATAGAAAGTATCTTTTCAGGTAGATATTTCTGAAGTGCCCAAGCGATCAAGGTCTAGGAAACATAAAAATAGGAACAATATTAGATTAGGTTTTCAGTCCATCTAGTCCTGTATCTTTTCTCCTGCAATGGCTTATACCAATGTAAAAAACTCACACGCTAGAGTGATGTCATATAATGTACTCCATGTAGGTCTGCTTGAATTACAAATAGCTACAGATTGTTTTAAACCCTGAAAAGGGGAGTACATTGGCCACCACTCTCATATTGATATACAAAAAGAAGCGCAAAAAAAAAATCACTTTTTTTATCTTATGGGGTTTTTCATTGGTCAAACGCAGTGAGAAAAGATATCAGATTACATTATAGATAAATCAGATGCCAAATGTAATTTCTGAAATGGAGAATATTTTTAGATTGTGTGACAGAAAAAAATATATGGCTCTAAAATGGGTAATCTTCTATTTCACTAAATGTGCTCCCTGACTGAGACCTTGTACGCCAAGCTTCAGCCTGAAGCAAATTGTTATAGCCGAGCTATTAACTTCTAAAAATAGGGGGATGTAATGGAAACATTAAGAAACCCACTATTGGGCACAACCACAATCCAGGGGAGGATGAAACAACACTCCTTTATTTTTTCTTCTTTACCTCATCACATTAGTGCAGTTTGTGGCACTGAACTGTGTCTATGCCAAATGTGTTTTGTTTAGCTAGTTTCCTTCTAAACAGCGGCACATGATGCTGATGTTTAATCTCTCTCTCTCTTTTTCTTTAAAGTAACTTAATAGCAGCCAAACATTTCAGGTTAGGCTTTTGCCATTTGTGATTCAATACTTAAAAAAGGTGCTACTTCCTAGGAGAGAGAACAGAGAGGCTGGAGGATTGCATGAGAAATCTGAAACTAAAGTGCTTTGCAAAAGGAGGTTTTTGCATTTTCACTTAAACCTTTTTGAGAAACAGAATAGTAGAGTGCGTATTTTGTAACAAAATGTGCTGCAGTGATTTACTTTTCTGTCATGAAACGTGCATTCTCTGTGTTTTATTGCAGTGTACAACATTTCTCATCATCTGCTATTTATTTTACATTCAGCACTGTAAAACCAAAGAAGCACTGACTCATGAGCCAGCAGGTGGGTGCCCCTGTTCAGAGGCATTCCATGCTTTTTTGCCAAACCATTTAGCACATCTGTAGCCTTCACTAAATCATTTTTAAAAGTAATATTGGTAATAAGAGTCAGAGAGCCTTGAAAGGTATGTGTGGTATGTGTTCTGCAAACAGGCTCTCAACAAAAATCCCCAGAGCTAGGAACAACAGTAAAAATCATCTCAAAGGAGCAGTAGAGAGTGGAGAAAATGGATCTTGGTATAGAGGACATGCTATTTATGGAGGTCAATCTGCATCAGCAACATAACATTTCAGGGCTATTCAGCTATAAACACATTCTCATGAGTTGTGCAGGGTTTTAAGGAAGAGATCAAAAGATGAGCACTAAAAATGAGTGTGTATACCAGCTTCTATACCAAACCCTAACAGATTGCTTTCCTACTCCTACCACAGTGAGGTGCATTTCAATCGGGGCAAAGGCAAACTGGAAAACAGGTTTTAGCACTCCAGAAGAGCTAATTAAATCTGTACACTCAGGTCCCATAAAGTGTGTTTGCAATGCAGGAGTTTCCAGTAGTGTCAAGGAGACTTAGAAGCTCATTAGTGCCCATGCTCCTAAGCCACCTGGATGTTTAAAAAAATCACTCCCAGCACTCCTGCCAGGCAGAGACCCAATTGTACAAACAAGCCACTGCAGGTAGGCAGAGACCCAATTGTACAAACAAGTCACTGCAGGTAGATACCTCTCTAGATACAGACAGCACGTTAAAATCAAGTTAAATTCACTTGGAGTGTGTACAGCACAGGAGATTTGCCCCTACATACAATCATGTGGAACTACCCAATTCAGAAATGCAAAGATCAATAGATGACTTCATAGAGCATTTTGCTTGCTTGCTTGCCTGTGTGGACAAGAGATTAGATTTTCAGAGCTTAAATACCTAACTGTATTTGAAACCCACTTCCAAATCCATCTCAATCCTTTTGGCAACACTTTGCTTATTTGACAAGCAGGGTAATCAGTTGTCATACCAGACTCTCCTGTGAGTTTTTCAAAAGCCTTATTGGCTTCTGAAACAATGTTTTCTGGACATTTTGTAGCTTTTAAGAGTGCTGTTCTCCAATTGGTACTGTACTATGCTTCCAATCATCTGGTCATCTCAGCAAGACTGTCCCACTCACTGGCCCAGGAGCAGAATGCCACACAGACACAGACTTGAAACAGCATGTGACAGTTGTAAAACCTCTCTTGATTTCTGCCAACATAGTTTAGAACATAGTTTTGTATGTGGAACAGCCAAAAAAAGTTTCCAATTGTGTTCAGTCTCAAGAAGATGAATGTTTATCTATCTCCATACTCCTCCTGTTTTTAGTCCCTCTTGGCATGAGGAAATTCCAAGGAATCTCATAACAGAAAATTGCTTTTTATATGTGACATGGAATTTTCATAGTTTATTCAAATGGTTGTGGAGTCTCCTTCTCTGGAGATACTCAAAACCCGCCTGGATGCGATCCTGGCTGAGGCGACTGGCTCCGGGGCAGACGCGTTCTGCAGCGGAGCAGGGGATCGAGGTGGGCAGGGGTTGTTCCTGCATTGAGGCCACGCGAGGCAGCCGAGGGAGCCACCAGCACCCGGCAGCCCTCACGAGAGCAGCTGACCAGGCATGGGCGGAGCCAGAAGTGCTCCCCTCCCTGTCATATAAAGGCAGCCCCTAGGGACTGTGGCGAAACAGGGCGGGCAAACAGGGCGTGGTGCGTCAGTCAGAGTGTGGCGTGGCAGTTTGCACAGCAGGTCGCACAGGCAGGGCAAGCAGGGAGGGCAAGCAGGGGCAGTCATATCTGTGTTCTGGGAAGGACCTTCTACTGAAGAAATGGGGGCTACTCGCCGAGCCTGCCAGCCTGCAGCTGAAACCCAGACGGGGTGAACACAGCCTCCCCAGGCAGATGCCTACACCCAAACAGACCTCCCAAGGATCGAAAGAGTGGCCCAGACCCTCAGTTCTGGGGAGCTCCAGTATCTGGAGGTCCCCCTAGGATCTGGAGGCAGAGGAGGGTGTTATGGGTGCAAACGTGCCCAGCTGGACAAGCTCCTCAAACAGGCGGTTAAGTTGCAAGAGGAGTTCACCAGGCAGCGTAGAATTTGGGAATCTGAACAGGAGATTGACAAATGGTATTATACGCTGACACGGGCCGAGCAGCAGCCCTGTCTTAAGTCCAGGCAAGGTGTAGGGAAACAAGCGTGCAGCCCAAAACAAGCACATTTGAAAGACTCAAAGGATGAGGGAGAGTGGACCCTTGTCTCTGATCGGAGACAGAGGAGGAGTCTCTCCCCTGCCCCTGAAGTGCCCCTGCACAATAGATACGAGGTTGTAAGGCAGGAGAGAGGAGACTCCAGGAGAACTAGTAAAGACCTCAGAAAGACCAACCACAGGGTACTCAGAAAGGCCAACCACACAAAGTTGGCTCAGTCTCCCAACTGCGTCAAAAGGTGTGAAGGTCGTCGGAGATTCCTCTCAGAGAGGCACCGAGGCTCCCATTTGCCATCTGGACAACCTCTCCAGAGGGGTTTGCTGCCTGCCTGGGGCCCATGTTCGTGATATCACGAAGAGGCTACCGAGTCTGGTGGGTCCCAATGACTACCACGCCTTTCTACTTTTTCAAGTAGGATCAAATGAAATTGTAACCAGGAAACTCCAAAATATCTAAAAGAATTTTATGTCCCTTGGAAGGATGTTGAAGGGATCAGGAGTGCAAGTAGTTTTCTCCTCTGTCCTCCCAGTTGGTGACTGGGACCCAGAAGAAGGAAAACGAACAGGCTGAGCGAACGNAAGAAGGAAAACGAACAGGCTGAGCGAACGATTAGCTGAGAGGCTGGTGCCATGCCC
>VXAA01006101.1:12945-24112 GCA_013399115.1 Anseranas semipalmata
AAAAAAAAAAAGCTCTTTCTAAAACCAAGTAGGAAAACCATTAAAGCCACTTCCCTTTCTGATGTTCTTAGAAGTCAGTATGTATTTCAGATTACCTGTTCATTTTACCAACTTGTAAATTAATCTAGTTAAACAAATAAAACCATCATAACATAACATAACATAACATAACATAACATGGAAATTCTAAATACATTTCATTTATACTGTGCTAAATCCATTTATGGAAACATATTTTTAGTCTGGCCAAATAATATGTAGTCGATGTAGAAGTTTGTTGTTTTTTTTTTTCAAAGAAAATAAATGATGATTTCTGCAAGTGTTCAGACTAGCAGTTTCCAATTGTTTAGTTCATCCCTTATCTTACATTCTTGCAACCCTTTAAATTAGCACTAATATTCCCAGCTCTTCTGATTAACTGTACTTCCCTGGCATAATTGAGAATAAGAGCTTTGAAGATGTGAAAAAGTCCCAGCAGGCATTAAATCTCCTTTTTTTTTTTTTTTTGACCAAAAGGTAAGACACTCCAAAAGGGGACTTAGTATCCTTCACAACTCCGTGTTCAATACATATCATGGCTTAGAAACTGTTATTCTGATGTTGTATGAAGGTATGGGATCTGGATGCAAAATGCTACCAATTTTTCTGCAATTAAAAGAAAGGGTTTGTGCTTTTTTTTTTTTTTCAGCTTGTGTTTTGTTTGTCTGGTTTTCTTTGCATAATAGGTAGTAATGATTTAAGCTGTTATTTAATATTTTCAAGGAATTTTCTTTCTTAATAGGAAGAAGAAATTTCCTATAAAATAACAAAAGGAGATATAAAGAAATATGGCCTTAAGTGACAATGTGAGAACTTGTAGATTGATTAGAAATGATAAATCTCTCAGGCCTAATATGTTTGAAACAGCAGACAGTAAAAAGCAGAGCAATACAGTTTTGCACATATCATCAATTTGCTCAGCTGAAATCTGACAATTATACTCCCTTTAGCAAACTATAATCAAATTATAGCTACATGCCATTATAATTAGATTTTTTTCTTTCTTTTTTTTTTTTATAAGTCATTTTGAAAGCTTCATTAAATAACAAAAAATAAGCCTTCATAATTAAAATGTATGTGCAATTTCAGTGTTAATATGTAGTCTATGTTTCACTTCACCTTTTCTCCACATTAGGAGGCTTATATACAAGCTCTAGAAAAACAACATTTTAGACTTCTCTATCAAATGATGCACACAGTTTTCATACCACTGTTGCTGGTTTGTGGCATGCAATGTTATAAAAGCTAAAATGGCTCAGAGTTGAAGACTGAACAGCGATCTAATTTTGTCATAGGTTTTCTATGTCACCTTGATTAAATTGTTTATGCCAGATTGAGGAAGGAATTCGGCTACGTGATGAATTTTACACCAAATTTTGGAGTTTATTTACTATTCATTATTCTTTGATTCTTCTATTTGAAATGTTCCATTCATCCAAAAGAGGGTTCACAAACTATTGTGACTTAGGTGATCAATCATATACAATGAATATTAAAGAGTTGCTATTAACAATTCAAGGACAACTGTCAACATTTAGAGAGTTTGAAATATCTTTGTTTCTTTTTTTGGCTAAATTTGCCTCAGATGTTCCAGCTTTTTGCCCACATATGTTTAGATCTTGAACCTCATCATTCTTCTGATCTGGTGTCAGGATTTATAGCACACCACATCGTCCCCTGTCCTTTCAGCAATGAAGTGGGTTTGGCTACTTGTATTTCTTCCTGTTGTGAACTGGTTATATGGGGCCACGCTAGCTTCCCCATTAAATAGCGAGGTCTCATAGTTCTTGCAAGGTGTGACAAATTTCTTCATAACTGAATTCAGCATTGAATTCAGTTCTCAAATTACTGCCCTTAAATTTCCTAAAGAAATAAAATAGGGAACTAGTTGCTTACAAATTAAATTAGGGAGGGTATGTTCACCCAAAAATGCTTAGGCCACTTAATAAGGAAAGCCAAAAAGTGGATTTTATCTAGAATTCTGTATTTTATCTATACACATCCAAAGTTTCTTCCCAGTCAAGGATAACTCAGCTTCTTTTCATGTAGAAAATGCACTACAGAATGGTTTCTTATGACATTATGCCTTTTTTTGCTTCATATGATTTGAACATATTTATCTGATTTGACAGGAGAGTGTTGTATTTAAAAGTAGCTGTTGAGACTGAGTCAGTGCTTAGAAAAGAATACTTACAAAAAGCTAAGAAAGTGGGGACAGGGGGGAGAGGTGGAATTAAAAAGTGTAACTGTTGTCCAAGGAAGCTGTAAAGAGACTTCTGGGTTCTTGTTAATGTTCCAGCAACTGCTTTAGACAACTACAGTTCAAGCAGTTTCAGGACCAGAAAACAGAATCCATAATATCATCTTTTGCTTTGTATTACCTAGTATCCTATCATTCGGTCTATCAAGTTAGCATGTCTTAGTCAAAAAATATTTCTAGAAGCTCTTCTAATTGCTACTCTTAACTAAAAGACATTTCCTCCTTTTTGCTTAACCCATTTCAGACAGTAAAATAACCTTATTCATTTGGTTACAGACATTTCTGTATCACAATCTAACATGCTGGCATATTCCTAAAAAAAGCATAATGTCATAATAAATAGGTGTTTTGTTTTTTTTTTTAATGTCTGTTTTTTTTTTTTTTGAAACTAGAACTGATATTTTCCATCTTTTCAGCAAAATATTAAATGCTACTTTCCTAGTACATGTTACTTTCAGTAAATAGACTGGCTCTAGGAATACCTTTTTGCTATTCACATTATATACTTCATGTTTTCTAGGTACTATAGTTACTGCAATAATTCAGACTTCTATTGAAAACAATAGAAAGCAATATTTTTTCATCTTCAATGTATCTATTTGTCAAATAATATTGTATGAATTAAAGCTATACAAAATACTTTTATGTTTTTCCTATAATCTGAATTTCTCATTTTCTGCATTTTTGGGGTTGATAGAACATCTGTGTCACAGGGGAAACTATGGAAAAATCAATATATTAAGAAGATAAAATACCGGGAAGTTTTAGATGCTTGAGCTATCCATCAAAAAATGGGATTTCTATTGTACTATTGATATGTATACAAGAAATGCAAGTATCTTTGAGTTTCCAGAGAAAATGACTGAGATAAACATACCCAAAAGCATTGTTTCCTGAAGTCAACTACATAGAGAAGTTTATTCTAGGTTAATAATAATAATAAAAATATTTTTTATGTTTTTTATTATTATTGTTATTATCAAATTCTGTTCGGTAAGAGAAAAAGCACAGGAAATAGTAGCATAAAAAGACTTGCTAGAAAATACCTAGATGGTTGTAATGTTAGGATGGCTTTCTTTTGCTTTCATTTTTGCTCTTGATTTTAGACAAAATAATGGAAGCAATTAGAACTCTGGAATCAAGATACATGTCCAGGTCAGCTGCAGAAGATTACCACATTTGCTAATACATGAACATGGTTATTTTTCCAAGTCATATTCTTCTATTGTCTTTCAATTTCGTATTTTTTTCAGAGGTAGCTGGTTGTTACACAAGTTTTCTGGAGACGTAGTGGAAGACCGTGAACTACTTAAATTAAATTATTTTATTTTTAATTATTAATTAAATTATTTTAAAAATATTTGCATTCTTATATTAATATTTTGCATGCTACTGCTTTTATTTACTATCTTCATAGTTTTTTAATCATTATTTGAACTAAACTAAGGTTTAGTTCTAACTAACCTTAGTTTAGTTTAAATGTGTACAAACATTTGCTGCAAGCAAAATCTGACAACATTTAACATTTTAAAATTTTCATCATTTTCTGTAATTTATTTAAAACTAACCTATCTTTGGCATGGATATCCAAGAAAAATAAAAAGAAAATAAGATTCCCCAAACAGGTTTAGAACTTTACAAATACATTGATTCTTAAAGAGAAACTCCATTGACTCCAGTGATGTCTGTGATTTCAGCTGATTATTTATAGTTCCCACTACAACAGTTCTGAGATTTATTGAGTGCCTGGCCCTTTGTTACCTTTTGAAGGATACACCATATATGATCCAAGACTTGACCCTTCATTTTCTTGAGAGAGGATACACACAATCCTTCTCCTTGAGAACAAATTGTTCTGGGGGCTGAAGCGCTCGGAGAATTCCCTGTGATTTTCCCAGCAGGTCTGAGCTTGGTGCAGTGCATACAGCTCTGCAAACTCTTCCTTCAGGGAAATATAACACTTAAACAGTGACTAGACAGCTTACAAAATACACACTATTTAGTATTTGGAACAAAGCAATACAGAGAAAATATATCATGAAGCAATCAACAGGTTACAGGTATGTGAAACATATCAGGAACTACCCAGTGAGATCCTGGCAAGTTTAATATAGAAACATATTCTTTTTGTGAGTGTGATTCTTTTTGCCTGTAGTAGAATAGGCTGTCTCTTTATACTGTTTGAAGCTTTTGTCATGATGAACGTCTGCAACCTGCCCACACAGGTAATGCCAGTTTCTACAGGTAAATAAAGCAAAGCAGTAATTTGCTTTGCGAGCTATGAGAATTTTCATCTCCTCCACAGATATATCAAGTTTTGCAGGTTATTTGCTCCCAGGATCTGGAACTCCATGACACATATTCTGCTGGTACGGTAGTGTAAGAGTTTTCTGTCTGACTGCCTTTATTTCATATTTCAGCACAGGAAACATTTACATTAGCAATTGTAGTTGGTCCATCTAAACTGTTTTGCCATCACTACATGCAACCATGATAATTATTTTAGTATTTAACTTGAATTTCAGAAGAGAATCTTGCAAGGCTCAGTAGTTTGACCAGAGAGTCACATTTGAAATTTGGTTGGCCACTTCTTGCCATGCCAATATAAATAGCTATAGTCAATGTACTATCCATCATCCTAGGACCATGCATGTCAGAGACCTTCAAGAAAGAATACATGGCAAGTATAAAAGAGTGATTCTTTGTTCAGTGCAATCACACAGCACAGTTCCACTCCACCCCCTGTAGATGCTCAATGCGTTATCTACTGGCTTTGACAGGAGAACTTTCATCTCACAAAATAATGCATGATATGCGTGAATATGCATCATTACCTTTGCTACAGCTCTGAACGAAGTCACCCCCCACACTTTTTTTTTTTTTTTTCATTTTGGACTGAAAATGCTGAGCAGCAAAATAGCTTTTTAATAATACAATATATTTTCTTCCTTTCTTCACATTACACTCATTGCATCCACGCTCTGCATGATAGCATACAGGTGTATATGTGCATAGATATACATAAAATGCAGTCTGTAATGTATTATATATGTGTGTATACATGTATATCTGCATACAACATACTCCTTAATACACCACATATGCAAAATCATTTGTATGCTTCTGATCTCTTTTGTTTTGAAAGAGTCCCTTGAAGCATTGCTTACTGCTGAGACAGAAAGAAGACTGGAAATGAATTGCTTGTATGAGAAATTACTTGCCTCTAATTAGTCTAAAACAGAATAAAAGCTGAAGTTTGGGATATAACTTTTCTCATTTTTAACACCTGTCAAGAAATCATGTGAGGTCTACTCCCTAAAATGGCACAGCCATTATAGATACATGCTCTTCAGTCGTCTATTCAAAACACATTTTATACCAATTTAAAGCAAATAACTATGTCTTTTCCATCTTCTTTTTATCTATAGAATGGAAGAGAATAAACTCTCCCCTTTTAAGCTTTTTATATTGTCTCTTCTTTCCATTAGTAATCTAGGTGAACTTCAACAGTGAAGTAAACAGAAAAAGAGAAAACACTCACATTCACTTTCTCAGGTGGCTCATGTCCACAAGCTAATTTAGCATTTAATCAAATACAGATACATAGCTGGTTACCCCAGGTGGTTAAGAGATTTGCTTTCTTTTAAAACTTCAGCTACAAACACGACTCTTTTTTTTTATTATTATTGAATTTCTGGATTTTGTGATTTATGATCTCAATCAATAATATAAACTTGAAGTCAGAAAAGGTCATACCAAATATTTCATACATTTTCATATCTGAAAACACTCAGATAAAGCTCTTTCTGACCCACTGTAAGGTCAAGTTTTTCCCTTTTCATAACAACAAATACCATACTTTGAAGGAAATGGGTTGTTTCATTTTTAATGCAACTTGACACTTGTGACAGGGAAAGTTAATGACAGTGTAAAATAGCTTTCAATTTCAAAGACTAAAAAAGATAGATGCATGTTACACAGCTTTGAACTGTTCCAGAAATGGAAAGACATTATTTATAGTGTTGTATGAATACAAATAATATATATCTGGTATGAAAAGAGAGATATGCTCAAATGCTAGTTACAGCTAGAATAATCTGCTTTCATTGCCCAAACATATCTTTCTCCTTTCTCAAAAATCTTTGAGCTGATCATTTCAATGCAAACTCTCTATGTTACTTTAACTTTCCCTACTCTAATTCAGTCATCCATTCTTAAAACTAAACTTTAGGAATCTATGGAGTAATTCATGACTTCACTTTGCACATCCAGTATATAGAGGTATAAGCTCCTTTCATAATCTATGGTGAAGAATAGGTACCTCCAGAGAGAAAAATCTTGAAATCTGTCTTTAGGGTAGGATGTATTACCCCCTAGAAGTACCTATTTAATACCACAGATAGCTGAAGGTGGCTGAAGTTTGCCACCATGTTTCTAAATATTAGAAGTCTATTGTTAAGTGATATAACTGGAGGTCAGACAATTAGCTCACACTTAGGTATCTAATGTTAAAACAGATCAATCTCTTTCCCAGTACAAATGCCTATGTGGTGCGTTAACTTTGGCTGACTGCCAGGTGCCCACCAAGACGTTCACTCACTCCCCTTCCTCAACAGGACAGGGGGACAAAATATGATGAAAAAAAAATCATGGATCAAGATAAGGACCGGGAGATCACTTGCCAATTACTGTCATGGGCAAAACAGACACAGATTGAGGAAGATTAATTTAATTTATTGCCAATTTATAACAGTAGGGCAGTGCGAACTAAAAGCAAATTAAAAAAGCCTTCCCCCCAGCCCCTCTTCTTCCCAGGCTCAACTTCACTCTCAATTCTTCTACTACTTCCTGCCCTGAGTAGCACAGAGGAAATGGAGAATGGGCATTGCAGTCAGTTCATAACGCTGAGCTCCACTGTGCTCCAATGTGGTCCTCCATCGGCTGCAGTGGGACAACATGATTCACCAAGATCTTCTCCATGGGCTTCAGGGGAATCTCTGCTCTGGCACCTAGAGCACCTCCTCTCCCTCTTTCTTCACTGACCTTGGTGTCTACAGAGTTGTTTCTCTCATAGTTTTCTCACTCACAGCTCCTGCACAGCAAAAGCTTTCCCACTTTCTTAAATATGTTATCACAGAGTCACAACCATCATCACTCATTGTCTCAGCTTTGGCCAGCAGCAGGTCCCTTTTGGAGCCAGCTGGAACTGGCTGTGTCTGACATGGGTGCAGCTCCTGGTCTTCTCATAGAGGCCATTTGTTCAGCCCCCCTTCTACCAAAACCTTGCCACATAAACCCGATGCACCCTATCACATTGCAGTTTATAAAATTAAGTATATGCCTTTGAAGATTTCTAGGGGGACACCCTATCCAACTTAGTTTAAGCACTAAATTTATAGCTGCAGTAATGCTACCAATAGAAACCTAGTGGAGAAACTGAGTGGAAAGAAATAAAGAAATATACAGGTACATCTATACATTATCAGAAGTTTTAATCCAAAACAGAAGTCTGAGTAGCTGGGATAAACTTATTGAAAAATTCTAGACTGTGCTTGCTCCAAGAAGTCAGTCACTTTTACTTATAAGACTGAATGTTTATATGCCAGCTTTAGAATTACACAACCTGTTTTACAATGCAGAGCCTCATAGCTTTTCTGAACATTGCCTTGTCCTATTAAACTGCTGTTGAAACTTTATACTGACACTGAAAATCTATAGCTATGCATTAACCTGAATCTCAAGATTTATCTCTGATTTTATTTGTTGATTTAGGTGTCTCTGGTACATATTTACAAATTTCACTGATATCAATATAAAATGTTATTCCTACAGTCATATTTCCAATTGTCACATAGCATAACAAAATTGAACATTAAAGCCTGAAGTTCTGATCTTTCTCATATGTAGATAGCTGCCAACACAAACACTCACAAACAAATGCACATACAAGACTTTTCAGCATGCTCTGATGAGGAAACAAACTTGATAGATTTCAGGCTATCATTCTGGAGTTTAGAGACTATCTTGCAGAAAGTAGTGCTGATGAACTTGTTATGCATAGTAGAAAGGGCTTGAGATGAAGTGTGGAATCACTACTTTATCTTAGGAAATTCAGTGAGCTTCAGAAAGTAATAGTTTCATAAACCACTGAAAATTTATTACTGATGATTCTGCCTAGAATATACTTCCAGCCAGTTCATTGTTCTTTGCAGGAGCAAAGCAGTTGTTGTTTGTTTGATTGTTTTTGTTTCTAACTACCCAAATCCATTTTAATGGGCAAAAATTAAATTTCTACAAGTCAAGTCTGTTTTGCCCATGACAATAACTGGAAGTCCAATCCCTGTTTTTATCTCAGCCCGTACAGTTTCTTATTCCTTTTTTATCCTATTTGCTCCCCTCCACATCCCATGGAGAAGGGGGGAATGACTGAGCAATTAAGCGAGAGTTTGGCCGCTAGCTAGGGTTAATCCACCACAACTTTATTAAGTCACAATATATTGATAAAAATAGAGAATGGAGGTAAAAATTACTTTTTTTGCTATTATTATTCTCAGGAATAATTACCTCAACTCTTAAATATTTAAGGTTCTATTTAATGCTGAAATATTCTAAAATATATTTGTTTTACATGACATACATAACAGGTACAGAACTTGCATTTGGACATTAAGTAAAAAATACAAAGTTCACTGTTTTATCTCTTTATATTATAGTCGCTGGGATGATCAAAATTTTGTGTTTAGATTAGGGCTGAGCCTTCTTTTCAAACATGAGTAAGTTTCTTTGCCTTGTATTTGCACTCTAGCATACACAGATAGGCCTTGGATTTACTTTGGATAAAGTCTGGGGAAAAAGAAGTTAATTTTCTTCAAATAATACCTTGAACTGTTAAGAATGAAAGTTACTTCATAACTGCTAATAGAAAAATGTAATTTTAATCAGATTTATAAGGTATTAAGATCATAAAATATCAGAATAGTAGAATAGAATCATTCAATTAATTTGGTCTGGAATAGATGTCCAGAGGTCATCTGGTCCAACCCCCTGTTCAAATTCAGCCTATCTTCAAAGTTGGAATCAGGTTGCTCAGAACCATTCCCAGCTGAGGTTTGAAAATCTCCACAAGTGTTGGGTCTACAAACTGTTTGGGCAACCTGTTCCAGCTGAACTGTAACCAGTGTACAGTATGCAGGGGAAAAAAAAAATCGTCAGTATATTTTTGTATTGATTTAATTTCTCAGATACTATTATTATGCAATCACTTGTTACTTGGTGAGATATAGGCTGATTAGTCTATTTTAAATGTCAAATTGTAGTCTGCTCTTTAGAGGAATCTTTAACTCTGGACATAGAAAACAGGCTGCAGAATGTTACAAGAAGGAAAACACTTCTGTCAAAAGAAACTGAACATTTTTTGTGTAATTTGGAAGAACACCTTGTAGAATAAACCTTGACATATCTTTACTGCTTTGTGATTGAAAAAGCAAGAGAACGTTATTGACAATGACACAGTCTTGATTAATTATTGATTTGGGCAAGTGTAACACAGGCCTACTGGACATGTGGGTGAATTACAAGTGTATTAGAATGGTACGTAATTGGTAGTGTCAATACCATCAGATGCTACAGGAACACTGTATTTGGCAGAAGAAAACTATGTTCTTTTCACTGCAGAAAATAATTAGTTGTGGAATTACTGCTCCAATGTACTTTGAGTATTTGGCAACTCAGCTGTGCATATTTAGACTTTTATTTCTAAAAATGTGTACACTGGGTCAAGTTCTATAGCCTTCCCTAGTTAATGTTCTGTAAATTGCTTTGTCATTAGATATGAATACTGTTGTCTAAATCTATTAATTGGCAATGCATTGGCTGAAGAAAAAAATGCAGACATTCAGCACATGAAGGGAATCAGAAAAAGAAGTTCCTCATTTAATTATTTAAACAAGCAATAAAAAAAAAAATGACTGGAAAAAGATAAAAAAGATTTATCAATTCTTCATTTGAAGTTACAGCTATTTATTCTGATTCCAAAGAATCCAGATCCCGGATGACACAGTTTTAGAATTTTGTTTATCATACAGTCACTTGCTAAACTATTTTCTTAAAGGACTTCTTGTTTTCATCTTCACCTTCACTGAATAGCTAGAGCAAATTTTCTTTTTCTTAGCTAAACCTACCTTCTTGATGTTTTCTGCATTTTAGTATAGATGAACCTAAACCGACTGTCCTAGTTTGGGCTGGGACAGAGTTAATTTTCTTCCTAGTAGCTGGTATGGTGAGAATAGGATGAGAATAATGTTGACAACACACTCATATTTTAGTTGTTGCAGAGCAATGCTTACACTAAGTCAAGGACTTGTCAGCTTCTGATACTGCCATGCCATTGAGTAGGGTGGGGGCACACAACCAGAACAGCTGACCCAAAATGACCAAAGGGATATTCCATAACATATGACATCATACTGAACAATTAATATGGGGAGAGTTGACACGGGGGTAATGCTTCTGTTTGGGAACTGGCTGGGCATCAGTCAGCAGGTGTTGAGTAATTGCATTGAGCATCACTTGTCTTGTATATTCTTTTATCATTGTTAGTATTATTATTATTCTCTTCCTTTTCTGTCTTATTAAACTGTCTTTATCTCAACCCACAAATTTTACCTTTTTTTCTATTTCTCTCACCTATCCCACTGGGGTGGAGTGAGCAAATAGCTGTGTGGTGTTTAGCTGCCTGCTGGGTTAAACCAAAACACCAAGTCATGCTTGAGGGTTCTGAAGTGGCAACATATCACACAGAATTGTAGGGGTTGGAAGGGACCTCCAGAGATCATTGGGTCCAACCCCCCTGCCACAGCAGGTTCCCTA